>JANFNE010000090.1:0-76155 GCA_024867545.1 Phytopythium helicoides
TCATAAAAATTAAATTTTTGATAATTTTATCTTAAACAATATATTTTATTATTTTTTTTATTTTAAAATAATTAAAATAAAAAAGAATAATAAAATAGTTACAAAATTAAAATAAAATAATATAGAAAAAAATACTACATTAATTAAAAAAATAGTACTAATTAAAATCAATAAAGAATAATGATAAATATAACCTGTTTGAATTAATATTACTTTTTGACTTAAAAAAGAAAAAAAAGCAACTAAACCATAAGGACCACACATCTCAATTAAACCTTTATCAATCATTTTATAAGTATAATTATACCCAATTTTTAAAATATATTGATTTACAAATTCATAATAAATTTTATCAAAATACCATTTTCTATTTAAAAAATTATAAAAATATAAACCATATTTTGAAATTTTCAATTCATATAAAAATTTAAATTTAAAAAAATATAAATAAAAAGCACTAAATAAACCACCAAAACTTAAAATAACTGGTAATAATTTAAAAAAAGTAGGTAAAAATTCAGCATCAATCATCTGATTATTTACTGGATTTATATATATAGAATTATTCCAAAAATTAGAACCTAAACCTACAAACATATCTTTTGATAAATAACCAATAAAAATACTACCAAAAGCTAATAAACCAAGAGGTAAACCCATTTCTAAAGGAACATCATGTGCATGTTTTATTACATTTTTATAAGCATTTGTTTCACTTAAAAAAGCAAAAAATAATAAACGTGTTGAATAAAATGCTGTAAAAAAAGCACCTATAGTACCTAACCAATAAGCAAAATGACCTGTTTCACTAAAACTAGCAAAAGCTACTTCTAATATTAAATCTTTTGAATAAAAACCTGTTAAAAAAGGAAAACCCATTAAAGATAATGAACCTATTAAAAACATAACATAAGTATAAGGTAATATACGTCTTAATCCACCCATTTTTCTAATATCTTGTTCATCACCCATAGCATGAATAACGGCACCAGAACATAAAAATAATAAAGCTTTAAAATAAGCATGATTTGATAAGTGAAAAATAGCTAAAGGATAATTTGATAAACCACAAGCAAAAAACATATAACCTAATTGACTACATGTAGAATATGCAACTATTTTTTTAAAATCATTCTGAACTAAACCTACAGTACTTGCAAAAAAAGCCGTAGAAGCACCTATAATTGTTACTACTTTTAAAGAAAATACAGAATATTCAAAAATAGGAGAACATCTTGCAGTTAAATATACACCAGCTGTTACCATGGTAGCCGCATGTATTAATGCAGAAACAGGTGTTGGTCCTTCCATAGCATCAGGTAACCATAAATGTAAAAAAATTTGAGCAGATTTACCCATAGCACCTATGAAAATTAAAATACAAGTTACATCAATAATACTTAAACTATAATTAAAAAATATAAAATTAAAATCTTTAACAATAGAAATAGCAGCAAATGTACTAAAATATTCAATTGTTCTTATATTATAAAAAATAGTTAAAATACCTAATAATAAAATTAAATCACTAATTCTATTAACTAACATAGCTTTTATTGCAGCTTTATTTGCTTGTAAACGTGTAAACCAAAAATTAATTAATAAAAAAGAACAAAAACCTACACCTTCCCAACCTACAAACATTTGCATAAAATTATCTCCAGTTACTAAAATTATCATAAAAAAAGTAAATAAAGATAGATATGACATAAATCTTGAAAGATGCGGATCATGTGCCATATATTGTGAAGAATATAAATGAACTAAAGTTGAAATACTTGTAACAACAATTAACATAACCATTGTTAAACTATCAAATAAAAAGCTCCAATTACAGTTAAATAAACCACTATTTATCCAAGTAGCTAAATATATAATATATTCATATTCAAAAGTAATTGAATAATAAAAAATTATTAATGAAAAACTAAAACTTAAAAAAGTTGTTAAAGTGGTTATTACTACAGAACCTTGACGTCCTATATAAAAACCAAAAAAACCGGCTGCTATTGAGCCTAATAAAGGTAAAAATATAATAGATAATAATAACATAGTATAATAAGGATTACATAAAAATAAATATTTTTTTATTTATTTTTATTTCTATAATAATATAATTTTATAAAGATATTATTATTATAAAAAATATAATTACATATTAATATGTAATTATATTTTTTATAATAATAATAATTTCGGAAGAAAAGGATTCGAACCTTTGATCTTCTGTTCCCAAAACAGATGCATTAAACCATACTATGCTACCTTCCGTTAAGAAAAAATAATGATGGTAGGACTTGAACCTACAACTTTAGGATTATGATTCCCACGTTCCACCATTAAACTACATCATCTTTAAATAAGTCGAAGTGGGATTTGAACCCACGAGTTAATTACTTAACTGATAGTTTAGCAAACTACTGCCTTAAACCTGACTTGGCTATTCGACCTAAAATATATAATAATAACTTCTTTGATAGGATTTGAACCTACAACCTAATGGTTAACAGCCATTTGCTCTACCATTGAGCTACAAAGAAATAAAAAATATATTTAAATAAAAATTTGAAACTTTTAGTATTTTTTAGCTACATACTTTACAGTATTTACACTTAAAACCTATCAATGTAATAGTCTTTTACAGTTTTCATTTGAAAAATTTTTAAGAATGGTTTCTTACTTAGATGCTTTCAGTAATTATCCAAAATAAATTTAGCTACTCGGCGATGCTTATAAAACAACCGATACACCAGAGATTTACCCTTCTCGGTCCTCTCGTACTAGAGTTAGATTCTTTCATTTTTCATAATATCTATAGAAGATAGGAACCAAACTGTCTCACGACGTTCTAAACCCAACTCACGTACCACTTTAATCGGCGAACAGCCGAACCCTTGGAACCTTCTCCAGCTCCAGGATGTGATGAGTCGACATCGAGGTGCCAAACGACTCCGTCGATAGGAGCTCTTAGGAGTCATCAGCCTGTTATCCCCGGAGTACCTTTTATCCGTTGAGCGATAATCTTTCCACAAAGAATTATCGGATCACTATGACCGACTTTCGTCCCTGTTTGATATGTCTATCTTACAGTCAAGCAAGCTTTTACCATTACGCTCTACAATTGATACTAAAATCCAATTTGAGCTTACCTTTGTACACCTCCGTTACTCTTTAGGAGGTGACCGCCCCAGTCAAACTACCAACCATACAATGTCTATTTTTAAAAAATATTAGTTATTTATTTTAATAAGAGTGGTATTTCAAGATTATCTAAGCAATTCACTAGCGTGAAGGCCTCAAAGATTACCACTTATGCTACACATATTAGATAAAATAACAATATAAAGATGTAGTAAAGGTTCACGGGGTCTTTCCGTCTAACTATAGAGAATCCGCATCTTCACGGATATTTCAAATTCACTGAGTCTATATTGGAGACAGCGGGGATGTCGTTACACCATTCATGCAGGTCGGAACTTACCCGACAAGGAATTTCGCTACCTTAGGACCGTCAGAGTTACGGCCGCCGTTTACTGGGACTTCCATTCAATGCTAAAACATCTCCTATTAATCTTCCAGCACCGGGCAGGTGTCAGACCCTATACATCATGTTACCATTTAGCAGAGTCCTAAGTTTTTATTAAACAGTCGCAACCCCCTATTTTGTGACACCTAATAATTAAATTAGGTACTTTTTATCCCGAAGTTACAAAGTCATTTTGCCGAGTTCCTTCAATATAGTTCTCTCATTCACCTTAGTCTACTCGACCTATCTACCTGTGTTGGTTTAGGGTACGGTTTATTTTTAAAAAAAGCTATTTCCTGAAAAATAAAAATTTTTGTCACTTTTTTAAAAAAATTTAATTTAAAAATTATCCCATCAAAATTTGCTTTCGTCAAATCTTTCTTAGGGGCCGTTTCACTTTATGAAATACATTTTAACATAAAAACCCTTAGATTTACGGTGATAATGATTCTTATTCATTATTTTTTGTTACTAATGCCAGCATTTTCTTTTCTGATATCTTCAATATATTTTACAACATATCTTTTTTAACATACAGAATGTTCCGCTACCGTTTTATTTTTAAAATAAAACTTGCCGCTTCGGTAAATTTCTTAAGTCTCGATACATTTTAGGCGCAAAAAAACTAGACCAGTGA
Organism: Phytopythium helicoides; assembly: GCA_024867545.1. NCBI lineage: Eukaryota > Oomycota > Peronosporomycetes > Pythiales > Pythiaceae > Phytopythium > Phytopythium helicoides. The sequence continues at coordinate 4,164 of JANFNE010000090.1, forward strand.
GCTATTACGCTTTCTTTAAAGGATGGCTGCTTCCAAGCCTACCTACTGATTGTATTCATTTTTTAACTTCCTTTTTCACTTAGAATATTATTTAGAGACCTTAGCGATCAATCTGGGCTGTTTCCCTCTTGACAATAGACCTTAGCGCCTAATGTCTGTCTGTTCAAATTACTTTTTTTCGTATTCGGAGTTTCTAAGAGTTCAGTAAGTTTTTACACCCCCTAGCTCAATGAGTGCTCTACCCCAAAAAAAGATTTTAAACGCTCTACTTCAATAGATTTCGCGGAAAACCAGCTATCTCCGAGTTTGATTAGCCTTTCACTCCTAACCACAAATCATCTCCATATTTTGCCACATATGTGAGTTCGATCCTCCAAACAGTTTTACCTATTTTTCAATCTGTTCATGGTTAGATCACTCGGTTTCGGGTCTTATTTTTATAACTATATAAAGCTTTTTAAAACTTGAATTATCTACGCCTACTTTATAAAATTAAGCTTGCTATAAAAATAAACTTGCTGGCCCATTATGCAAAAGGTACACTGTCACTTTAAAAAGTTCCAATTGATTGTTAACATTAAGTTTCAGAATTATTTCAAACTCAAAAGTTCTTTTTCACCTTTCCTTTACAGTACTTGTTCACTATCGATCATTAATTCTTACTAGGTTTTGAGGGTGGTTCCCCAATATTCAAAAAAGATTACACATACCTCTTTTTACTAATATAAAAATTATAATTATTCTACAGGACTTTAACCTTCTTAAGTAAATTTTTTAAAATTTTTCAAATAATTTTTTTAATTTTTATAAACCTAAATCCATTTTCACTCGTCATTACTCACGGAGTCTCGTTTGATTTTTTTAACAGTTACTTAGATATTTCAATTCACTGCTTTTAAAATTTTCACAAAGAAAAAGTTTACTTTAGGAAATTTATATTTCAAAATATTTTTAATATTAAATATAACTTTTCGCATTTTTTACGTCCTAAAATTTAGAATTAATGCCAAGGCATCCACTTAATGCTTTTATTATTTTACATCTTAAACCATTTAATTTTTTTAAATTTTTATTTTTTTTTTAAATATTCATTTATTAATTTTAAATTTAAAGTAAAAGGATATAAAATATCATTATATGATGGTTTTTTAAAAAAAACACCTTTTTTTGATTTTAAATTTATATATAAATAATTAGTTAATTTAGGTTTTTCTTTTTTTTTTTTTACTTTATTATAATTAATTAACTTTACATATAAATTATTATTAAATTTATTACTTTTTGAATATTGCTGAAATTTTTTATGATTTTTTTTAAATCGATTATTATTTTTTTTTAAATATAAATTATTATTATTATTAAATTTATTTTTAAAATTATTTTTTTTTTTTTCTACCATTATTTTTATTTACTAATAACATCACCTTTTTTTAATAAAAAATTAGGTTTACTTACAATTTTATTATTTACTTTAATTTTTTTATGATTAATTAATTGTTTTGCTTGAAAAATAGTTTTAGCTAATCTTAATCTAACCACATTTATATCTAAACGACTTTCTAATAAAAGTACAAACTCTTTAAAAGTATTTATTTTATTATTTTTTTTTTTTAAAAATTTAAATAAATTTTTTAATTGATATTCAGGTATACAACCATAAAAATTTTTAAATTGTTGTTTTTCAAATAATCTTTTTTGAAAAAATTTATTTCTTTTTTCAGGTTTAATTTCTTTTCTATATTTTAATCTTTTTTTAAATAAATTCCATTTTTTTTTATTTAATTTTGATATTTTTAAATTTGCATGTTTGTTTTCATTATTTTGAAAACATATTTTATTTCTAGGTCTTAATTTATTCATATAATTTATTTATTAAAATAATTTACGTAATAAATACATTAAAGTATATAATGATTTAATATTTTTAGTATTAGTAACTATTGGATAATTTATATCTTTTATATCTTGATTAGTATTTATAATAGATATTGTAGGAATTTTTAAAACTGATAATTCTTTATTTAAAAAATCATCATTAATTGAACTTTTAATTATTAATATTAATTTTATTTCCTCTTTTTTAAATAAAAAATTTATTTTTTCATTTAAATCATTATTAATTATTTTATTAGTAATTAAACCATTTACCCATTCTTGATTAAAAAATATAATATTTTCATTTTTTTTTATATATTTTTTATTAATTAAAAAACTAATATCATTTGAATTACCAATTATTAAAATTTTTTCTTTATTTTTTAATATATTTTGTATTAATTTAAAAACACGTTTTAAAAAAAAAGAAACATCTTTTAAATTAATAATTGTATAATTATGTCTTACACCATATATAAAAGGTAATACATTTTTATTAGTATTTTTTAATGATTCACCATATATATTTTTTGATTTAAATAATAAATTTAATAAAATATTATTATTATTATTTTTTTTTTTTTTATTAACCATATTAATTATTTTTTACTTTTTTTTCCTTCTTTTTTAAATATTTTTTCATTTTTTAATAATAAACCTTTTCCTTTATAAGGTTCAGGTTTTTTATAACTTTTAATATAATTTACAAATTGAGTTAAATATATATAATCATTACTATTAAAAATTAAATTATTAGCTTGATTAATAACTTTTATATTTGATGGAATAATTACATTAATATTATGACTAAAACCTACTTTTAATATTAAATTATTATTTTCAATTGAAGCTTTATAACCTATTCCTTTTAAAATTAAATTTAATTTAAATCCTTGAGAAATTCCTTTAAATTTTATTTTTATTAATTTATTATATAAATTTAAAATACTTTTTTTATTTTTTTTTGAATTAAAATTTAATATTAGTTTATTTTTTTTTAAAAAAAAATTAATCTCATTTATATATTTTAATGATAATAACCCTAATAAACCTTTAAAATATATTGTTTTATTTTTAATAATAATTTTTATATTTGATGGAATTTTAAAAGTTTTATCTATAAAAAATATATCTATATCTCCTAAAACACTTTTAAAAAAAATTTTATTTTTTTTTTGATTTTCTTTTTTTAATAATTTAATCATATTTGTTACCTAAAAGATTTTACAAATTAATTCGCCACCAACATTTAATTTTTTAGCTTGTAAATCTGTTAAAATACCTATAGAAGTAGATATTATATAAAAACCTTTTTTTTTTATATATAAATCTTTATTTTTTATATATAAGCGTTTACCAGGTTTAGATAAACGTGTTATTTCACTTATGACAGCTTTATTTTTTTTATATTTTAAATAAATATCTAACTGATTATTTGAATTTATTTTATAACTTTTTATAAAACCTTCTTTAACTAAAATATTTAAAATATTTATACTTTGTTTTGAATATTGTTGTGTTATTTTCGATTTTTTTGATAAATAACCGTTTTTAATTTTTGAAAATAAATTTGAAAGAGTATCTGTAATAATCATATATTTATATTAAATTACCAACTATATTTTGAAACACCTGGTAAGAATCCTTCAGATGCTAATTTACGTAATTGTATTCTAGACATTTTAAATAAACGATAAATACTTCGAGTACGTCCTGTTAATACACATAAATTTTTTATACGAGTAATTGATGAATTTTGATTAAAAAAAAACCATTTTTGTTGAATTTTATATCTTAAATTTTTTTGAATATTTAAATTTTTCGAAATAATTTTTAAAACTAGTCTTTTTTTTTCTAAATTTTTAAATAAATAACGTTGTTTTATATTTTTTTTTATTTTTTTTTGCATAAAATTATTTTAATATAATTTATAAAGTGGAGATAATCGGATTCGAACCGATAACCTTATATTTGCAAAACATACTTTCTACCAATTGAAATATATCCCCTTATAAGTGTATTGGGATTCGAACCCAAGACCATCGGATTAAAAGTCCGGTGCTCTACCAGCTGAGCTATACACTTATTAAAAAAATTATATATTTATAAATACTTTTTTAAATAATAAAAATTTTTGATTTAAAAAAACATTAATTTTTTCTTTTAAAATATTATTTAATAAAGGTTTTTCTTTAATTTTAATATTTTGATTATTTTGATAAATAGATAATTTTTTAGTTATAAATAATTCAAAATTAGAACAAAAAGTTTTATAAGAATTATTAACAAAAAAAATAATATTATTTTTTTCAAAATTAATTTGATTTTTTTTTTTATTATCGAATATTATTTTTTTTTTTCTAAATTTTATATTATAACAAATTTTTGGTAAAAAAAAATAAGTAATAAAAAAATAAAAATTTAAAAATAAAAAAAGAAACCATGAAACTTGATTAAAAAATGAAAATTGATCAAATTGTGGCATATTTATTTTTTTTTTTGTTTTATTTCATATACATTTAATTTTCTAGAAAGAGCACTTTTTTTATTTTTTTTTTTTTGTTTTTGATTTTTAATAATATCTTGTATATAAGAAATTCTAGAAAGTATTTTTTTTTGTTTAAATTTAGAATTTAAAATTATATTTATTTTAAAATTTATATATCTTAATTTATAACTATTTATTAATTGTTTTGGTTTTATTTTTTTAGAAATATAAAATTTTTTTTTATTTTTAAATTTAAAATTTTTATTTAATTTATTTAAATAAAAAGTTTTTTTATTATTTATTAAACTATTTAAATTAATAGGATTCATTGAAAAAATAATACCTAAAATTAAAATTAAAACTTTTTTATTATTTCCACCAGTTATTCGTCCTTTTATTTTATTATTATTTTTTAATAAAGTATTTTTTAAAATTATCTTATTAAAATTATAAATTATATCATAATTTAAATTAAAATTAAATAAAATTTGATTTTCGTATTTATTTTGAATAGTATAAATATTTTTAAAATTTAAAACAGTATGAGGCAAATAAACGTTTTCATAATTATTTAATTCTAAAATATTTGAATCTAAATTTTTAAATAAAATTTGGTTTTCAAATAATATTTTTTTTGAATTTAATTGATTTGTTTTTAAATAATTATTTTTTAAAAATTGTTGATAATTTAATAATTTATTAATTTTTTGTTTTTTTAATTTTTGCATTTAAATAATAAGTTATTATTAAATATATAGGCCTAGTAGGACTTGAACCTACAACTACACCGTTATGAGCGGTATGCTCTAACCAATTAAACTATAAGCCTTTTATTTATAAATAAATTTTGTTTTAACAGGTAATTTATTAGAACCCGCTTTTAATACTTTTTTAGCATTTTCTAATGAAATACCACTAATTTCATATAAAATTTGTCCTTTTTTTACTTTAGCAACCCAAAAAGAAACAGCACCTTTTCCTTTACCCATACGGTTTTCTGTTGGTTTTGAAGTAACAGGAATATCTGGAAAAACACGTATCCATAAAAATCCTAATCGTTTCATTTTTCTAACAATAATTCGTCTTGTTGCTTCTATTTGTCTAGCAGTTAATCTAGCTTCTTCTAAAACTTTAATAGCATATTTACCAAAAACTATTTGATTACCTTTTGTTGTTTTACCTACAAGTTTACCTTTAAATTGTTTTTTATATTTTGTTTTTTTAGGAAATAACATAAATTTAATTTTTTTTTAAAAAAATCCATAATTTAATACTACAAATACCTGAAGGTGTTTTAAATTCATTCAAATGGTATTTAATATCATATTTTAAAGTATTTAATGGTATTTTTCCTTTTTGATAAACTAATTTTTTTTTTCGTTTTGAGCCATTTAATCTTCCTTTAAATTGTAAACGATAACCTATAAAATTAGAAAACATTTTAAAAAAACTTTGAAGAATATTATTAATATTTTTTATAAATTTCTTATGTGATTTTTTTCTTTCTAATGTTTGTTTTATATAATAAGATATAATATTGATATTTTTAGTATATAATGCATAACTAAAATTATATATCATTTTTTTAACATCTTTATTTATTTTATTATTTTTTTTTATAAAACGAAAAATTTTTCCAATATTTTTTTTTAAAATTTTTAAATCATTAATTTTTACATTTTTTATAAAAATTTTAATATTATTTTCTTGAAAATAAGCATTTAAATGATTTAAAATTTTATTATAAGGTAATTTATAAAAATTTTTTGAATTATAGTTATGTCGTATATAAATATAGACATAAATATTTTTTGAAACTTTAACTGTATTTATTTTAATTAATTTTATATTTTTATAATTAAAAATATTTTCAAAATATTTTCTAATTTCTAAATCAAAATGTAATAAATTTGAATATTCATTTTTTTCAACAATCCAACTTGAATGCCAATTTTCTTTTTTATTTAATCGTAAACTAATTGGTATAATTTTTTGACCCATAATTATTTATATTATTTTTTTTTTTTATATATATGTTTTTTACGTGTATTTATAAATTCACCGAATTTAAAACCTATCATTTTTTCATTTATTTTAAGATTTACAAAAGTTTTTCCATTATAAACATTTACAAAATGATCAACATATTCAGGTAAAATTATTAAATTTTTATTATCTATTTTAATCCATTGCTTTTTTTTTAATAAATTAACTTTAAAAAAAGGACCTTTATATTTACTTCTAGACATAATTAAATTATTGAATAATTAATTTTTTTTTTTTTTTTTTTCGTGTTGGTTGACCTTTAGTTATTCTACCTTGAGGTGTTACAGAAGGTCTACCTCCACTTGTTTTTCCTTCACCACCACCATGTGGGTGATCTACTGGATTTTTAGCAACACCTCTAACAACTGGTCGACGATTTAACCATCTAGAACGTCCTGCCTTACCTAATTTTATTTTTTTAAAATTAATATTTGAAACAGTACCTAAAGTGGCATAACAAGTTAATAAAATTAATTTTAATTCACCAGAACTTAATCTTATTTTTGCATATTTATCATCAATTTTTTGTATTAATTGTGCTGAAGTACCTGCGCTTCTTATAAATTTACCTTTTGAATTAGGAGTTAAACTTATATTATGAATTAAACTACCTATAGGAATATCTTTTAAAGGTAAAGCATTTCCTATTTTTAATTCTGCTTGAGATGAACTTTTTAAATATTGATTAAGTTGTAAACCTTCAGGTGCTAAAATTAAAAAAGATTCTAAATCATTTTTAATATAAGCTATATTTGCAGATCTATTAGGATCATATAATATTTTATTAACATAACCTTCAACATTGTTATTAGATCTATTAAAAGTTATTTTTCTATATAAACGTTTATGACCTCCACCTCTATGTCTTACAGTTATTCTACCTTGATTATTTCTACCATTAGATCTTTTAAAACCTTTTATTAATTTTTTAATTTTAAATTTTTTACTTAAACTATCTTTTTTTAATAAAATTGTATGTCGTTGTGATGGTGTAATGGGATTTATTTTTTTTTCTATCATTTTATATGGTATATAGATATAATCTATTATGTTATATATTTTTAATAAAACAATTTCAGATTCAAAAAGTATTTTATATTCATTAACTGTTTTATATGGTATAAATGAATATCAATCTAAAAAAATTTGTAAAAATATAGGAATTAATCCTCAAATAACTATTAATAAACTTAAAAATAATCATGTAAACCGTTTGATAAATTATATTAATAAAAATATAAAAATCGAACAATTGCTAAAAAAATCAAAAAAAGATAGATTAAATGAACTTTTAGAGATAAAAAGTAATCGTGGAATAAGACAAAGTTTAGGATTACCTGTAAGAGGACAACGTACACATACAAATGCGAAGACTGCTAAAAAAATCAAAAAAATTTTTATTCAAAAACAGTCATCAAATACAAAGAAACGCTCTACTAAGTCTCAAAAAAAAAAAAAAAAATAAATTATTTTAAATAAAAATGATTAAAAAAAAATATAAAAATAAAAATACTTTAATTTTAGGTAATCTTCATGTAAAATGTAGTTTAAAAAACACTCTTTTAAGTTTAACTAAACATAATGGTGAACTTTTAAAACAATGGTCTACTAAATCTCTTAAAAAAACTAAATTTAAAAAAAATACACCATATAATGTTCAATTAATAATATATAAAATTAATAAATTTATTCAAATTAAAAAAATAAAAAAATTAAATATATATTTTAATGGAACAGGTTTAGGTAGATTCAATGTACTTAAAAATATTAAAAAAAATAAAATAAAAATTGGACACGTTTTTGATATAACTTCAAGACCTTTTAATGGTTGTAGAGTTAAAAAAATGAAAAGACGTTAAATTTTATTATTGGATAGGTGATCGAGTGGTTTAAGGTGTCAGTCTTGAAAACTGAAGTATTTAACAATACCGTGGGTTCAAATCCCACTCTATCCTTAAAAAGCTAGAGACGGAATCGAACCGTCATTAAAGGATTTGCAGTCCTTTACATTAACCATTATGTTATCTAGCCAATATTAAATAAAATTAAAATTTTATAAAAATATATGAAAAAAAATAAAAAATTCTTTAATTATAAAAACAATATTATTTTAATAAACGGTGCTTTATTAAAAATAACATCTATTAAGTATATTAAAAATTATCAATTAAATTTTAAAATATTTAAAGAAACTAAAAAAGATAAAAATTTAAATACTTTTTCAAATAAAAATAAATTAAATTTTATTAAAAAAATATCTATTTAAAAGAAAATATATAAATAAATATAATTCAAATAAAAAAATAAAAATTAAAATAATTATTAATTGATTTATTATTTCAGGAGGTGATATTATATTACTTATTAATATAAATTTTAAATAAAAAAATTTTCGTAAATTTATTATTGTTTTTATTTTAAAAATATTATTAAAAATTATTAAATAAAATAAAAAAAAATATATAAAAATCAAAAAAAGATAAATAAATGAAATAAAAAAAAAATTAAAATAATTATTAATTTTTGGTTCAAAATATATATTAAATAAATAATTATTTGAAAAATTTATATTTAAAAAAAAAAACCAAATATTTGGAATAATTTTTATTAAAATAATATTTATTATTATATAATTTAAAAAAAAAAAAATAATAAATAATTTTATTATTTGAAAATTTTCATATTTAAATAAACCCTTTTTTAAAAAAAACCAAAAAAGAAATAAACTTAATTGAAAAGTAATAAATAATGAAATAAAAAAAGAAATTAATATATTTGTTGTAAAAATTTCTGTTATATTTGTAAATATAAAATATTTTAACATATTTTTATTAATTAATATGTTAATTAATAAAAATATTAATTGATTAGAAAAATAATAAGAAATTATAAAAAGATATAAAAAGGTAAAAAGTATTATAAAAAAATTATATTTTAATTCATATAAATGTAATTGTAAATAAGTTATTATTTTATTTTTTTTCATATATTTTTAAGCCTACTTGGTGAAATTGGTAAACACGATAGATTTAAAATCTGTTCCCTATAGAGGGTTATTGGTTCAAGTCCAATAGTAGGTATAACTTATCAAAGTGGTGAAATTGGTAAACACGTTACACTTAGGATGTAAAGCTTTAAAGCATTAAGGGTTCAAGTCCCTTCTTTGATAAATTCTATAATAATACATTTTAAATAAAATAAAAAAAAAATAAATTGTTTTTTATTTTATTTATATAAAATTAAATTATGATTCAAATACAAACTAAATTAAAAGTAAATGATAACAGTGGTGTAAAAATAGGACAATGTATAAAAATATATAAAAAAAAAACAGGAAAAATTGGTGATACAATATTAATTTCAGCAAAAAGTTTACGTTTAAATCAAAAAAAAAAAGTTAAGATAACTAAAGGTGATTTATTTAAGGCTTTAATTATACATACAAAATATCAAAAAAAAAGTACAATAGGTAATATGATAAAATTTGATAAAAATTGTATTATTATATTAAATAATCAAAATAAACCTCTAGGTACTCGTATTTTTGGTCCAATTACTTCTGAATTTAGAAAACAAAAAAATTTTAAAATATTATCATTATCTTCAAATATTTTATAAGTTTTTCAATTAAATATGAATAAAAATTTTAAAAATCATTATCAAAATATTACAACATACGACTTAATAACAAAATTTAATTTTAAAAATGTATACGAAATACCTAAAATTAATAAAATTTGTTTAAATATTGGTTTTAAAAATGCTAATATTGAAAAAAAAAAATTAATAAATATAATAATACTTTTAAAATTAATTACAAATCAAAAACCTATTGTAACTAAATCAAAAAAAAATAATATTTTTTTGAAAATTAAAAAAAACTCAATAATTGGTTGTAAAGTAACTTTAAGAAAAAAAAATATTAATATCTTTTTAGAAAAATTATTAATATTTATATTACCAAATATAAATAAAATTAATTTTAATATTAAAAATAAAAATATTTTAAATTTTCAAATTAAAAATGTTTTAAATTTTTTTGAATTAAAAACAGAATTTTTAAGATTTAGAGATATACCTCCAATTGATATATCTATTCATACTAATTCAAAAAAAAATAATGAATTATACGTATTATTAAATTCATTATTTGTTATTAAATAAAAAAAATTTAAATGCAAAAATAGCTCAATGGTAGAGTATAACCTTGCCAAGGTTAATGTTGAGGGTTCGAATCCCTTTTTTTGCTTTTAAACAAAGACATAAATGGACCCAAAGGCAGTTTTTGGTATTTCCAAAAATATTAAAAGGGAATAATATTAGAATTGACATTTATACTTTTTATTTTATTGTGATTATAGATTAATTGGTAAATCCTTTATCTTCCAAGTAAATATTGTGGGTTCGAGTCCCACTAATCACAAAGGGAGAAATGGCTGAGTGGTTAAAAGCGGCAGACTGTAAATTTGTTGAAATAATTTCTACGTAGGTTCAAATCCTACTTTCTCCATTTTTTTATATAATAATTATAATTAAAAAAATATATTCTTTAAGATATAATTTAATCTAAGAATGTTTTATTTTAAATTTTCTGTGATTTTTTAAAAATTTATATTAAATTTTAATATAAAAATTAAATAGAGTTTGATCCTGGCTCAGAATAAATGCTATTGGTATGCTTAACACATGCAAGTTGAATGTTTTTAAAAAACATAGCGAACGGGTGAGTAACGCGTGAATTATCTACCTTTTAATTCAGGATAATTATATTTATAAAAATACTGAATAATTCATAAAGTTTTATAACGTTAAAAGATGAGTTTGCGTAAGATTAGGTAGTTGGTAGTTTAAAAGACTACCAAGCCTACTATCTTTAGCTGGTTTGAAAGAATGATCAGCCACATTGGGACTGAGACACGGCCCAAACTTTTTTAAAGGCAGCAGTGAGGAATTTTGGACAATGAGCGAAAGCTTGATCCAGCAATACCAAGTGAGTGAAGAAGGCTAATTAGGTTGTAAAGCTCTTTCATTAAGGAGGAAAATGACAGTACTTAAAAAAGAAGTTCCGGCTAATACCCGTGCCAGCAGCCGCGGTAATACGGGAGGAGCGAGCATTATTCGGAATGATTAGGCGTAAAGGGTTTGTAGGTGGTTTTTTAAGTTGAAAAAAACAAATTAAAGCTTAACTTTATAAATTTTTTCAAAACTGAAAAACTTGAGTATAAATAGAGGATAATGGAATTTCTATTGGAGGGATAAAATATGTTGATAATAGAAGGAAGATCAAAAGCGAAGGCAATTATCTGGGTATATACTGACACTGAGAAACGAAAGCTTGGGTAGCGAACGGGATTAGAGACCCCGGTAGTCCATGCCGTAAACGATGAGTGCTCATATTTAGAATTTTTAGATATCAAGCTAACGCGTTAAGCACTCCGCCTGAAAAGTATAATCGCAAGATTGAAATTCAAAGGAATTGACGGGAGTCTACACAAGCGGTGGAGCATGTGGTTTAATTCGATAATACGCGCAGAACCTTACCAACTCTTGCTAATTAAATTAAAAAATTAAATTTAATTTAAACAGGCGTTGCATGGCTGTCGTCAGCTCGTGTTGTGAAATGTTTGGTTAAATCCTTTAACGAGCGCAACCCCTATTATTAGTTGCTACTTTATTATAAAAATAAAGGCACTCTAATAAAAATGTCAATGATAGGTTGAAGGAAGGTAGGGATGACGTCAAGTCTTCATGGCCCTTATGAGTTGGGCTACACACGTGCTACAATGATAATTACAATGAGAGGCAATAATGATTAAAAATTGGAGCAAATCTTTAAAGATTATCTTAGTTCGGATTATGGGCTGCAACTCGCCCATATGAAGTTGGAATCGCTAGTAATCGCAGAACAGCATGCTGCGGTGAATATGTTACTAGACTTTGTACACACCGCCCGTCACATCCAGGAAGTTAATTATTTTTAAAATAATTTTTAATTAATTAGTTTTAATGTAAAAATTATATAATTAATATAATTTATATTAATAATTATTTTATTAAATGTTCTTAAAAAGTAATTAGTAACTTTGATGAAGTCGTAACAAGGTAGTCGTAGGGGAACCTGTGGCTGGAAGAGCTCTTTAACATTCTTAAATTAAATTATATTTTAATTATTTAAAACCAAAATAATAAAAATTTTAATATCAATAAATTATAAAAAAAAAAATTAAAAAGGGAAAATAGTTTAATTGGTAAAATAATAGTCTCCAAAATTATTGTTATTGGTTCAAGTCCAATTTTTCCTGTTAATTTATATTAGTATTAAATTTTATTATAATATATATATATAAACTTAATTGTTTAAGTATATTTAAAATATACTTCAAATTTTACTATGAAATTATTACAAAAATTTAGTCAATATTTATTACAAATTTTACCTATTATAAATTATACTATTTATAAAAATGAATTATGTATAAATGTTCCTTCTAATAAAATAATTCCTATACTTTTTTTTTTAAAAAATCATACAAATAGTCAGTTTAAATTATTATCAGATATTTGTGCAGTTGATTATATCAATAAAAAAAAACGTTTTGAAATTGTTTATAATTTATTAAGTATACGTTTTAATAATCGTTTAAAAGTTAAAATATCAATAAATGAATTACAACCAGTAGATTCAATTGTTAATATTTATGAAAATGCTAATTGGGCTGAAAGAGAAGTTTGGGATATGTTTGGAATTTTTTTTTTTAATCATCCTGATTTAAGAAGAATTTTAACAGATTATGGTTTTGAAGGTCATCCTTTAAGAAAAGATTTCCCTTTAAGTGGATTTTTAGAAGTATATTATAATGAATTAAAAAAAAGAGTTGTTTATGAACCTATAAATTTATCTCAACAATACAGATTATTTGAATTTAATAGTCCTTGGAATAAAAAAATACATTAATTTATTTTAAAATAATATTTGTTTTTAGGTTTAATTCTATTTCATTTAAATGAGATGGAATCAAAAATCTTTATTTGCAGTTCTTAATAATCATTTAATAGATTATCCGACACCTATTAATTTTAATTATTTTTACGGATTTGGTGTTTTAGCTGGATTAATGTTAGTTATACAAATATTAACAGGTATTTTTTTAGCAATGCATTATACACCACATATTGATTTAGCTTTTAATAGCGTAGAACATATTATGAGAGATGTTAATAATGGTTGGTTAATTAGATATGCACATGCTAATGGTGCTTCATTTTTTTTTATAGTTGTTTATGTACATATTTTTAGAGGTTTATATTATGGTTCATATATAACCCCAAGAGAAAAAGTATGGTGTTCAGGTGTTATTATTTTTATTTTAATGATGGCTACTGCTTTTATGGGTTATGTTTTACCATGGGGACAAATGAGTTTTTGGGGTGCTACCGTTATTACTAATTTATTTTCAGCAATACCTTTTATTGGTAAAGATATTGTTGATTGGTTATGGGGTGGTTTTGCTGTTGATAATCCAACTTTAAATCGTTTTTTTAGTTTACATTTTACTTTTCCTTTTGTAATTGCAGGTGCAGTTATTATACATTTAGCTTTATTACATGAAGTAGGATCAAATAATCCTTTAGGTTTAACAATAAAAACAGAAAATATCCCTTTTTATCCTTATTTTTATACTAAAGATCTTTTTGGTGTAATGGGTTTATTATTAGTTTTTTTTATTTTTGTTTTTTATTACCCAAATACATTAGGTCATCCAGATAATTATATTGAAGCAAATCCAATGAAAACACCTTTACATATTGTACCAGAATGGTATTTTTTACCTTTTTATGCAATTTTAAGATCTATTCCAAATAAGATTGGTGGTGTTATTGCAATGTTTGGTTCTTTAATTGTAATGTTAACTATACCTTTTACTAATTCTTCTGAAATTAGAAGTACAGCTTTTAGACCTATATTTAAAGTATGTTATTGGTTATTAGTTGTTGCTTTCTTTATTTTAGGTTGGATAGGACAAATGCCTGTAGAATACCCTTATACAGAAATAGGTATTGTTAGCATGATTTATTATTTTTTTTTCTTTATAGTAATTATACCTTTTTTAGGTAAATTTGAATCTTTTTTAATTCGTTATAAAGTAAAAAATTAATTTTAAATATAAATTTATAAAATAATTTAATTTATTTTATAAATTTAATAATTAAATATAATTATATATTTTTATTAAAAAAAAATGAGAGATTATTTATTAGATTTATGGGATTTTTCTGAAAAAATAGAAAAATCACTATTATTTTTTCAAAAAAATATCGATGATAATAATTTAGATTCTTTATTAGATAGAGAATCTTATACAAATGAAATTCAAAATATTATAAAAGAGTATTCTATTTATATAGAAGAATTTGAAAATGATGAAAATTTTTCTCAAAAAATTAAAAAAGAATTTGGTTCAGAAATTTATAAACAATTTAAAAAAAAATATTCTAATGTTTTAGCTGATCATAAAATTATAAAAGAAAAATTTAAAAAAAAAATAGATACTACAGAAGATAGTTTTATTTATGGATTTGGTGAAGATAAAAAATTATCACCAAATGATACATTTGCAATGGGCTTTGATCATACTGGAAATAATTTTGAAATAGGATTTGGTTCAGAACCTTGTTTTGATTATTCTGATAGTTATATTTTAAGTTCTAAACAATTATTAGATTTTTTAGAACAACAAGTAGATAATATTGGATATATATTATCTACTTTAATATAAACTAAAATATTAATATATATTAAATAAATAAATAACTAATTAATTAGTTATTTATTTTTTAATAAAATTATTATTTATTTTGATATTTTTTTACCATTCTAAGGCATCACTACACCAAATATAAATAAAACCAACAATTAATTCAACTAAAAATTCTATCATTGTCCAAAAGCCAAATGAAAAATTTGAACTTAAAGTTAAAACCCAAGGAAAAACAAAAACAGCTTCTAAATCAAAAATAATAAAAAGAATTGCAACTAAATAAAATTTTACATCAAAAACTTTTCTAGCATCATCATAAGGATTAAAACCACATTCATAAGCTGTTAATTTTTCTAAATCATCTTTTTGTTTAACTAATATAAAAGATAAATTAAAAATTAAAATTGATAAAAATAAACTTAAAAGTAAAAATACGAAAATATTTGAATAATTTAATAACATAATTTTTTTTTTTTTTTTATAAAACGGAAAAAACGGGACTCGAACCCGCGACCAATAACGTGACAAGCTATTACTCTAACCAACTGAGCTACTTTTCCTTTTATATTTATTTATATATAATTAATTTAATGTAAATTTATAGCATCATTAATATAAATACAAGTTAATATAGTAAAAACATAAGCTTGTATCATAGCTACACCTATTTCTAAACCTATTAAAAATACTAATAACATTAAAGGAATAAAATGTGCTAAAAATATTAAACTATTTACACTTAACATTGTCCATGCAAAACCTGCAATAATTTTTAATAATGTGTGACCTGCCATCATATTGGCAAAAAGTCGAACTGGTAAACTTATTACACGAAATATATATGAAATTAATTCAATAGGAACTAATAAAGGAACTAAAGCTATACTAGAACCACTTGGTAATAATAAATTTAAAAAATTTATTTTATGTTTTTTAATACCAATTAAATTAAAACCAATATAGATAGTTAAAGCTAATGTAAAAGTAATTATTAAATGACTTGTTAATGTAAAACTATAAGGTACTAAACCTATTAAATTACATAAAAGTAAAAAAAAAAAAATTACAAAAATTAAAGATACAAATTGTTTATTATCTTTACCACCTATATTTGCATAAGTTAATTCTAAAGTTGCAGTAAATACTGATTCAAAAATTTGTTGAAAATTTGTTGGAACAAATTTGGTTTTTATACTAATGTAAATATATACAAATAAAAAACCGATTATTGTTATTAAAGACGCGTTAGAAAACACAAAAGGTATTTGAAAAATAGGTAAAATTTCAAATTGTTCAAAAGGACTTGTTAAAAACATATATTAATTACCTCCCCACCAGTAAACTGATACAAATAAAAATAACCAAACAACATCTACAAAATGCCAATACCAAGCTGCAGCTTCAAAACCAAAATGATGTTGTTTTGTAAAATGATGATTAATTAATCTTATAGTACTTACTAAAATAAATATAGTACCTACAATAACATGAAAACCATGAAAACCTGTTAATAAATAAAAAGTAGAACCATAAATACCATCTGAAATACTAAAGCTACTTTCAATATATTCATAAGCTTGAATCATTGTGAAAATAAATGCTAAAGAAATTGTTAATACTAAACTTAATATAGCATTTTTTCTATCACCATAAACAATTGAATAATGTGCCCAAGTAATAGTAGCGCCTGAAGATAATAAAATTATAGTATTTAATAAAGGAATACCCCAAGCATTAACTGTTTCAATACCTAATGGAGGCCATAAAGAACCAATTTCAGGTGTAGGAGCTAAAGCTGAATGAAAAAAAGCCCAAAAAAAACTAATGAAAAAAGATAATTCTGTACCTATAAATAATAATACACCTTTTCTTAAACCCATTTGTACTTGTTTAGTGTGATTACCTTCGTATACAGCTTCTCTTACTATATCACGAAACCAAGTATACATTGTTAAAGCAACAATTAAAAAACCTGTTAAAGTTAAAATATTACTACCACTATATCCATGTAAATACATAACAAAACCAAAAGTTAAGAAAAAAAGTCCAAATGAAATAACAAAAGGCCATGGACTTGCATCTACTAAATGATATGGATGTTGTATTGTTGTTTTATTTTCAGTTATTTTTTTAAAAAATAATAAATCATTTTTAAATTTATTTATTTTTGTAATATCAGTTGTTGTTTCAATTTTTAAATTTTTTTTATTAATATAATAATAATTTTTCATAAAATTTTAAATTTATAAAATATAAATATTTTTTAATAATTAATTATTTAATTATAAATAATATTACTTAAATAATATTATTTTTTTAATTATTTAATATTAAAAAAAATAATATTAATATATTTAATATTAAAAAATTAAAAATTTATATTAAATTTTAATTTTTTAATATCTTTATAATATTGTTTTTTTGTGTTAATTGTTTTACTTTTATTTTTAGATGTTTGAATAATTTCATTAGTTATGTTTTTTAAATTTGAATTTAATAATAACCATGATATTGATTTTTTAATTTGTTTATCTTCATTTAAAAAAATTAAAAAATAAGCATCTTTTTTTTTTTTACTTTTTTTTTTATTTGGAATACTTATTGCTTTTAATTTTGGTAATAAATTTTTTATACATTTTATTAAAATAAAAATAGGTTTTTGTTTTGTATTTTTTTTTAAATTAATTAAAATATTTTTAAAAATATATTCTGAATTGGTTTTTTTACCTTTTTTTAATAATATATTTGTAAATATTTTTTTAATTTTAAACTCTTCGTAATTTAGTTCCATATTTTGATCTTGAAGTTTTTCTTTTTAATATACCTAATAAATCATATTTACCTCTAACAATATGATATTTAACACCAGGTAAATCTTTCACTCTACCACCTCTAACTAATACAATAGAATGTTCTTGTAAACTATGTCCTATACCAGGTATATATGAAATAACTGTATATCTACTACTTAATCTAACTTTAGCAACTTTACGTAAAGCTGAGTTAGGTTTTTTAGGTGTTGTTGTATATACTTTTAAACAAATACCTTTACGTTGAGGACATTTTTTTAATGCAGGACTTTTATTTATTTTTTTTTTTTCTAAACGTTTTTGTTTTTGTAAAAATAATTGATTTATTGTTGACATAAAAAATTAAAATGAATAATAACGGATTTGAACCGCTAACATTTTCGGTGTAAACGAAATACTCTACCAATTGAGCTAATTATTCTATGGGCCTAAGTAGACTTGAACTACTGACTTTACACTTATCAGGCGTATACTCTAACCAACTGAGTTATAGGCCCTTTTGAAGTAAAAGGATTCGAACCTTTGATTATCCGCACCAAAAACGGAGGCCTTACCACTTGGCTATACTTCAATTTAAATTAATTAATAAAATATTTATTAAATAAAAGTTTATGCTTAGAAAGATTCGAACTTTCATTTTATAGATCCGCAATCTAACGCTTTATCCATTAAGCTATAAGCATTTTATTTTTATTTTTAATTATTTTAATTTTAATTATATAATTTTCATTTAAAATTTTTTTTACAAGTATTAAAAAATTTAATAATTGAAAAATATTTTTAAAATTTATATCTATTTTTTGTATATAATTTTTATAAATAAAATGTTCACGAGATTTTTTATTTACATGTGGTGATTTTAATAATGTAAATATTTTATTTTTATTTTTTATTTTAAATATACCATTTATTTGGATATTTTTAAAATTATTTTTTTTTTTTAATTTTAATAAATTTTTTTTAATATTATTAATTTTTTTTATTGATTTAAAAGTTATTCTTAAAATATACATTTTTTATATTATAATAAAAATTGTCTGGAGGTGGATTTGAACCACCGACACAAAGATTTTCAGTCTTTTACTCTAACCAACTGAGCTATCCAGACTTAAATATTATATTAATAAAAATAAATAAATTTTATTTAAATAAGATAATATAATATTTGGAAATATAAATAAAAATAAAATAAATTGAGTATTTAACAATAATACAATACTTTGAGTTTTATTTATTTGTGAAACATATAATTTTCTTGAAATTTTTTCAAAATATATAATTTTTATTATTTTTAAATAATAAAATGAACTTATAACACTTATAATTATACCAAAAAAAACTAAACTAAAGTAGTTATTTTTAATGGCTGAAAAAAATATAAATAATTTTGAAAAAAAACCAGCTAAAGGTGGTATACCTGCCAATGAAAATATATTTATAACAATAATAGCACCAATTAATTTATTAATAGAAGAAATATTTGATAAATCTGTTAAATATTTTATAGGTTTATGATTAATATTTAATGAAATATATGAAGTCCAAAGATTAATACTTGTTATTATATAAATTATTATATATAATAAAATAAAAGGAATATTATTTAATAAATTTGATGTAAATCCTATAAGGATAAAACCTACGTGACTTATTGAACTATAAGCTAATAATCTTTTTATTTTTTTTTGTTGTAATGCAGATAATGCACCTATTAACATTGAAAAAAAAGATACTATATAAAAAAAAATTTCAAAAAAAAATGAAATATTAAAAAATATATCAAAAAAAAAACGAATTAAAATACCAATAAAAGCTATTTTAGGTACAATTGCAAAAAAACTTGAAACATTATTGGGCGCACCTTCATAAACATCAGGTAACCAAAAATGAAAAGGTACGGCACCAATTTTAAATAAAATACCTGCAATAATAAAAATTAATGAATATACTATTCCTAATAATAAATCAGTATTTTTTAAAAAATCAACATTTGATAAAAATAAAAAAATGGTATTAAAATTTAATGAACCTATAATTACATATAAAATAGAACAACCAAAAAGAATAAAACCAGAAGCAATAGATCCTAATATAAAATATTTTAATGCTGCTTCAACTGATATTATTGATTTTTTTTGAGAAGCTGTTAATATATAAAAACTTAAACTTTGTAATTCTATAGCTAAATATAATGTAATAAAATGATTTGATGATATTAAAATCATTAAACCTAATAAAGATATTAGCATTAAAATATTTATTTCATATGAATTAATTTTTTGTTGAATAATATATTTTTGCTGTGTAAAAAAACAAATTATTGTTGATAATATTAAAATAATTTTAATAAATTGAGTAAAATTATTTATAATTAGCACTCCATTCATTACATTATTTGAAATATTATTTATATTAAAAGTTAGAACTAAAAGAATTAATAATAAATATATTATTATAGAATTTATATTTTTAGTGATCAAAATTTTTTCATAATTTTGATTATTTTTATAAAAAACTCCGAATAATAATAAAATTAATAAAACAGTAGTTAAAAAAAATTCTGGAATAAGAATTTCAAAATTGTTATTAAAAATTTCTTGTAAAATCATAATATTATTTATATAAAAAATAAATAAATATTTCAAAAATATTTATCTACTATATATGCTATATATTTATAAATTTTTTAATTTATAAATATTCTTATTGTTTTTTTAAAAAAAAAAAAAATGGCTTTAAAAAAAATTAAAAATTTTTCTATAAATTTTGGTCCACAGCATCCAGCAGCTCATGGTGTTTTAAGACTTATTTTAGAATTAAATGGTGAAGTAGTTAAAAAAGCTGATTCACATATAGGTTTATTACATAGAGGTACTGAAAAATTAATTGAATATAAAAATTATTTACAAGCATTACCTTATTTTGATCGATTAGATTATGTTTCTATGATGTGTCAAGAACATGCTTATGTATTAGCAATTGAAAAATTATTAAATTGCGATGTTCCTTTAAGAGCTCAATATATTCGAGTTCTTTTTTCTGAAATAACACGTTTATTAAATCATTTATTAGCTGTGTGTTGTCATGCATTAGATGTAGGGGCTATGACACCTTATTTTTGGGGATTTGAAGAACGTGAAAAACTTATGGAATTTTATGAAAGAGTTTCAGGAGCACGTATGCATGCAGCATATTTTAGACCTGGAGGTGTTCATCAAGATTTACCTAAAGGTTTATTAAATGATATATTTATTTTTTGTGATCAATTTAATACCCGTTTAGATGAAATTGAAGAAATGTTAACAAATAATCGTATTTGGAAACAAAGATTAGTTGATATAGGTATTGTTACAGCAAAAGAAGCTTTAAATCGTGGTTTTAGTGGTGTTATGTTAAGAGGTTCTGGAATAGCTTGGGATTTAAGAAAAACGCAACCTTATGAAGTTTACGATAAATTAGATTTTGAGATTCCTGTAGGTACTAATGGAGACTGTTATGATAGATATTTAATTAGAATTGAAGAAATGAGACAATCTATTAAAATAATCCATCAAGTTATAAATGAAATACCTGAAGGACCTATTAAATTAGATGATAAAAAAATTACAAGTCCAAATAGGATTCAATTAAAAAATTCAATGGAATCTTTAATACATCATTTTAAATATTATTCTGAAAATATTACAGTAAATAATGGTGAAACTTATACAATGATTGAAGCTCCTAAAGGTGAATATGGTGTTTTTTTAGTATCTAATGGTACAAATAAACCTTATAGATGTAAAATTAAATCTCCAGGATTTGTTCATTTACAAGCTTTAGATTTTATTGCTAAAAATCATATGATTGCAGATGTTGTAACTATTATTGGTACACTTGATGTTGTTTTTGGAGAAATCGATAGATAATTTCAAAATATTTTATGAAAAATAATTTATTTAAAAAATATAAATTAAATCAATTACAAAATATAAAACAAAATTATAAATATATTTATATTTTTCGTTATTATGATATGAATATTAACGAAATAATATCAATAAAAAAAAAATTAAAAAAATTAAATTATAAATCATTAATTTTAAAACAAAATTTAATAACTAAATATTTTCCTAATATTAGAAGTCAAAATTCTGTTTTAATTATTTATGGTAATGATGATAATTTAAATTTGATTAAAGATCTTTTTATTTTTAAAAAAATTGAATTAATTTATTTAAAAACAGAAAAAAATATTTATTCAAATCTAAAAATTAAAAAATTAATTTCAAATAATACAATACCTTTAAATAGTTTAATTATTAAACCTTTTTTAAATTTTTTATATTATTTAAGAAAAATTTAAAAAAGGCGAATATAACTTAAAGGTAGAGTGTTAGATTGTGGGTCTAAGTGTTATGGGTTCAAATCCCATTATTCGCCCTTTTTTCAAAATAACTCTTTATTTATTATATACTATTATTTATTTATTTATTATGTTTTTTAATAAATTTATATTAATAATTTTACTTATTTTACCTTTAATATCAATATTTATATTGTTTTTTATAAAAAATGATAAATTAGTTAAAAATTTTAGTATTTTTATGTCATTTTTTATTTTCATAGTTTCGTTACCTTTGTGGATATTATTTGATAAATCTACTTCTAATTTTCAATATTTATTTAAAATGGAATGGATTAGTCAATTTAATATTAATTTTTATTTAGGTGTTGATGGTATATCACTTTTCTTTATAATTTTAACAACTTTTTTAATACCAATTTGTATGTTAATTAGTTATGAAATTGTAACAAAAAATGTAAAAGAATATTTTATTTTATATTTTCTTTTAGAATTTTGTTTAATAATTTCTTTTAGTGTATTAGATTTATTAATCTTTTATATATTTTTTGAAAGTGTTTTAATACCAATGTTTTTAATTATAGGTATTTGGGGTTCAAGAGAACGTAAAATTAAAGCTTCTTATTTATTTTTTATGTATACACTTGCAGGTTCTTTATTTATGTTTATTGCTATAATACATTTATTTTTAACTGTAGGTACAACAGATTATCAAATATTATATTACAGTAATTTTAATTTTTCATATGAAAAATTATATTGGTTAGCTTTTTTTTTATCTTTTGCAGTTAAACTTCCAATGTTACCATTTCATGTTTGGTTACCAGAAGCTCACGTTGAAGCTCCAACAGCTGGTTCAGTTTTATTAGCAGGTATTTTACTTAAATTAGGTTCATACGGTATGGTTCGTTTTTTAATACCTTTATTTCCTAAAGCTAGTATATATTTTACTCCTTATGTATTAGTTTTATGTTTAATATCGGTAATTTACGCATCATTAACTGCAATTAGACAAACCGATTTAAAACGTATTATAGCTTATGCATCAGTAGCTCACATGAATTTTATTGTTTTAGGTATTTTTTCTTTAACTATACAAGGTTTAGAAGGTAGTATTATACAAATGATAAGTCACGGTTTAGTTTCTAGCGGTTTATTCTTTTCTATAGGTTGTTTATATGATAGGTATCATACACGTTTTATTAATTATTATGGTGGATTAGCACATACTATGCCTTTATTTTGTATAGCTTTATTTATATATGTTTTAGCAAATATGTCAATTCCAGGTTCAAGTAGCTTTGTTGGAGAAATCTTAATTTTAACTGGTGTTTTTGAAGATAATACAACAACAGCTATTTTTGCAACTATTGGTATGTTTTTAGGAGGTATATATTCATTAATGTTTTATAATAGAATTTGTTATGGAAATATTCAAAATATTTATTTAAAAATTTATTATGATTTAACTTATCGTGAATTTTTAATCCATTTAATTTTAATTATAAATATTTTTTTATTAGGATTATATCCTAAA
The DNA here is from genome assembly GCA_024867545.1 of Phytopythium helicoides. Taxonomy (NCBI): domain Eukaryota; phylum Oomycota; class Peronosporomycetes; order Pythiales; family Pythiaceae; genus Phytopythium; species Phytopythium helicoides. The sequence continues at coordinate 28,024 of JANFNE010000090.1, forward strand.
ATTTTTGAAAGTTGTATGCATGAAAGTGTAACTAAAATTTTAGTGCATATAGATTTTTCTTATTTTTATTAAAAATATTTTTTATATTTTTAATAAAAGCCCTTTTAGTCTAGTGGTTAGGACATTGCCTTTTCACGGCAAAAACACGAGTTCAATTCTCGTAAAGGGTATAAATATTAAATATATTTAAATTTAATATATTTAATAAATATGATAATTTAATAACCTTTTAATGGCTATTGAATTATCATATATACTAGAATCAAATATTAAAAAATATAAAGATGAAAAAAGTTTACAAGAAACAGGTATTGTTCTTTCTATGAGTGATGGTATTGCAAGATGTTACGGTTTAACTAAAATCCAAGCAGGTGAAATGGTTGAATTTAACAATGGTGCAATTAAAGGTATGGCTTTAAATTTAGAACCTGATGTTGTTGGTGTTGTTGTTTTTAGTAATGATAGAGATATTCAAGAAGGTAATTTTGTAAGAAGAACAGGTTCAATTGTTAGTGTTCCTGTAGGTATTGAATTATTAGGTCGTGTAGTTGATGCTTTAGGTCAAGCTATTGATGGTAAAGGACCTATTAATACAAAAACAGAAAGCAGAGTAGAAATTAAAGCTCCAGGTATTATGCCTAGACAAAGTGTTAAAGAACCTGTACAAACAGGTTTAAAAGCTGTAGATAGTTTAATTCCTATTGGTAGAGGTCAAAGAGAATTAATTATTGGTGATAGACAAACAGGAAAAACTTCTATTGCTATTGATACTATTATTAACCAAAGAGAACCTCATTTAAGAAAAGATGCTGATAATCAAATTTATTGTATTTATGTAGGTGTTGGTCAAAAAAGATCTACTATTGCTGAATTAACTAAAACTTTAGAAGAAAAAAATGCATTATTTTATTCTATTATTGTTGCAGCCACTGCTTCAGATTCAGCTCCTTTACAATTTTTAGCTCCTTATACTGGTTGTGCTTTAGGTGAATTTTTCCGAGATAATGGTAAACATGCTGTTATTTTTTATGATGATTTATCTAAACAAGCTGTAGCTTATAGACAAATGTCTTTATTATTAAGAAGACCTCCAGGTAGAGAAGCTTATCCAGGTGACGTATTTTATTTACACTCTAGATTATTAGAAAGAGCTGCTAAAATGAATAATAAAATTGGTGGTGGTTCTTTAACAGCATTACCTGTAATTGAAACACAAGCTGGTGACGTTTCTGCATATATACCAACAAATGTTATTTCAATTACTGATGGTCAAATTTTCTTAGAAACTGAATTATTTAACCAAGGTCAAAGACCAGCTATTAGTGTAGGTTTATCAGTAAGCCGTGTTGGTTCTTCTGCTCAAATTAAAGCTATGAAACAAATAGCAGGTACTATGAAATTAGAGTTAGCACAATTTAGAGAAGTACAAGCTTTTGCACAATTTGGTTCTGATTTAGATGCTACTACTCAGCAACAATTACATAGAGGTGTAAGATTAACTGAAATGTTAAAACAAGGTTTAAATGTACCTTTATCTGTAGAAGATCAAATTATAATTATTTTCTTAGGTGTTAGAGGTTTTTTAGATAAAATTTCAGTAGATAAAATTTCAATTTTTGAAGATAAATGGTTATCTTTTATTAAAAATAATCATTCTGATATTTTAAATGAAATTTTAACTAAAAAAGAAATTTCTAAAGAATTAAACCAAAAAATAACATTATTAGCAACTGATTTTACTAATAATTTTTTAAATAAAATTTAATAAAATATTTATTAAATTTTATTATACTATATATTACTATAATATAGATTTATAAAATTATTTAATTTTTAAAATTATTTTGTTTTAGTATATATTTTTCTTAAAAATATTTAAAAATTTTATTTTTATATATTTTTAAGTAAATAATTTATTTTTGTTTATATTAAAAATTAAAAATTAAAATAAAAATTATTATGACAATAACAAATTTTTTAAAAAATCAATTTACTTTTTTAGATATGGCTGAACCTTGGCAAATAGGTTTTCAAGACCCTGCAACTCCTGTTATGGAAGGTATTATAAATTTTTATCATGATATAATGTTTTTTTTAGTTATTATAACAGTTTTTGTTTGCTGGATGTTATTTAGAGTTATTTATCTTTTTGATGAAAAAAAAAATAAAGTTCCTTCAACCGTTATACATGGAGCTACTATTGAAATTATTTGGACAACAATTCCAGCTTTAATTTTATTAACAGTAGCAATTCCTTCTTTTGCTTTATTATATTCAATGGATGAAGTTATTGATCCTATTATTACAGTAAAAGTTATAGGTAGTCAATGGTATTGGAGTTATGAATATTCTGATAATTTAGAATTTTCTGATGAACCTTTAATTTTTGATAGTTATATGGTACAAGAAGACGATTTAGAAATAGGTCAATTAAGAGTATTAGAAGTTGATAATCGTGTAGTTGTTCCTACTAATAGTCATATTAGAGTTCTTATAACATCATCAGATGTTTTACATTCTTGGGCAATACCTTCTTTAGGTATTAAATTAGATGCTTGTCCTGGTCGTTTAAATCAAACTTCTATGTTTATTAAAAGAGAAGGTGTATTTTATGGTCAATGTAGTGAAATTTGTGGAGTAAATCACGGTTTTATGCCTATTGTTGTTGAAGCAGTTTCATTAGAAGATTATTTAACTTGGTTAAAAAATAAAATTAATTTTGATTTAAATGTATAATTAAATTATTTTATGTTTTTTAAAGTAATAAGTATAGTAATAATAATATTATTATTATTTTCAGATATAAAAAATATTAAAAATAAAATAAAACAATTTTTTAAAGAAAAATTATAATTAAAAAAACCATTGCTTTTTTTAATTAATTTTACAAAAATAATTTTTAATTTAAAAATTTAAAAAAAAAAAAAATGATTTTACAAAATATAAAAAAATGGTCAACAAGATGGCTTTTTTCAACAAATCATAAAGATATCGGTACTTTATATTTAATTTTTGGTGCTTTTTCAGGTATAGTTGCAACAACTATGTCTGTTTTAATTAGAATAGAATTATCACAACCAGGTAATCAAATATTTATGGGAAATCATCAATTATATAATGTTATGGTTACAGCACACGGATTATTAATGTTATTCTTTGTTGTTATGCCTATATTAGTTGGTGGTTTTGGTAATTGGTTTGTGCCTTTAATGTTAGGTGCACCTGATATGGCTTTTCCTCGTTTAAATAATATTAGTTTTTGGTTATTACCTCCATCATTATTATTATTAGTATCTTCTGCATTGGTAGAATCTGGTGCTGGTACAGGTTGGACAGCTTATCCACCATTATCTAGTGTAGCTGCACACTCTGGACCTTCAGTAGATTTAGCTATTTTTAGTTTACATTTATCAGGTATTTCTTCATTATTAGGTGCTATTAATTTTATCGCAACTATATTTAATATGAGAGCTCCTGGTTTAAGTATGCATAGAATGCCTTTATTTGTTTGGTCAATATTAATTACAGCTTTTCTTTTAGTATTAACTTTACCTGTATTTTCTGGTGCTATAACAATGTTATTAACTGATAGAAATTTTAATACATCTTTTTATGATCCAGCAGGAGGGGGTGATCCAGTTTTATTTCAACATTTATTTTGGTTTTTTGGACATCCAGAAGTTTATGTTTTAATTTTACCTGCTTTTGGTATTGTTAGTCAAGTTAGTGCTACTTTTGCTAGAAAAAATGTATTTGGTTATTTAGGTATGGTTTATGCAATGTTATCTATAGGTTTATTAGGTTGTATTGTTTGGGCACACCATATGTATACAGTAGGTTTAGATGTTGATACTAGAGCATATTTTACAGCAGCTACTATGATTATTGCTGTTCCTACAGGTATTAAAATATTTAGTTGGTTAGCTACATTATGGGGTGGTTCTTTAAAATTTGAAACACCATTATTATTTGTTTTAGGTTTTATCTTATTATTCGTTATTGGTGGTGTTACTGGTGTAATGATGGCTAATTCTGGTTTAGATATTGCTATTCATGATACTTATTTTATTGTAGCACATTTCCATTATGTATTATCTATGGGTGCACTTTTTGGTATTTTTGCAGGTTTTTATTATTGGATTGGTAAAATTTCAGGTCGTCAATATCCTGAAATTTTAGGTCAAATACATTTTTGGTTATTTTTCATAGGTGTAAATTTAACTTTCTTTCCAATGCACTTTTTAGGATTAGCAGGTATGCCTAGAAGAATTCCCGATTTTCCAGATGCTATGAGTGGTTGGAATGCCGTAAGTAGTTTTGGTTCATTTGTTTCTTTTTTTTCAGCTATATTTTTCTTTTATATAGTTTATGAAACTTTAATAAATGGTAAAAAAATATCAAAATAAATAATAATTTTATTAAAAAATAAATAACTAATTAATTAGTTATTTATTTATTTAATATATATTAATATTTTAGTTTATATTAAAGTAGATAATATATATCCAATATTATCTACTTGTTGTTCTAAAAAATCTAATAATTGTTTAGAACTTAAAATATAACTATCAGAATAATCAAAACAAGGTTCTGAACCAAATCCTATTTCAAAATTATTTCCAGTATGATCAAAGCCCATTGCAAATGTATCATTTGGTGATAATTTTTTATCTTCACCAAATCCATAAATAAAACTATCTTCTGTAGTATCTATTTTTTTTTTAAATTTTTCTTTTATAATTTTATGATCAGCTAAAACATTAGAATATTTTTTTTTAAATTGTTTATAAATTTCTGAACCAAATTCTTTTTTAATTTTTTGAGAAAAATTTTCATCATTTTCAAATTCTTCTATATAAATAGAATACTCTTTTATAATATTTTGAATTTCATTTGTATAAGATTCTCTATCTAATAAAGAATCTAAATTATTATCATCGATATTTTTTTGAAAAAATAATAGTGATTTTTCTATTTTTTCAGAAAAATCCCATAAATCTAATAAATAATCTCTCATTTTTTTTTAATAAAAATATATAATTATATTTAATTATTAAATTTATAAAATAAATTAAATTATTTTATAAATTTATATTTAAAATTAATTTTTTACTTTATAACGAATTAAAAAAGATTCAAATTTACCTAAAAAAGGTATAATTACTATAAAGAAAAAAAAATAATAAATCATGCTAACAATACCTATTTCTGTATAAGGGTATTCTACAGGCATTTGTCCTATCCAACCTAAAATAAAGAAAGCAACAACTAATAACCAATAACATACTTTAAATATAGGTCTAAAAGCTGTACTTCTAATTTCAGAAGAATTAGTAAAAGGTATAGTTAACATTACAATTAAAGAACCAAACATTGCAATAACACCACCAATCTTATTTGGAATAGATCTTAAAATTGCATAAAAAGGTAAAAAATACCATTCTGGTACAATATGTAAAGGTGTTTTCATTGGATTTGCTTCAATATAATTATCTGGATGACCTAATGTATTTGGGTAATAAAAAACAAAAATAAAAAAAACTAATAATAAACCCATTACACCAAAAAGATCTTTAGTATAAAAATAAGGATAAAAAGGGATATTTTCTGTTTTTATTGTTAAACCTAAAGGATTATTTGATCCTACTTCATGTAATAAAGCTAAATGTATAATAACTGCACCTGCAATTACAAAAGGAAAAGTAAAATGTAAACTAAAAAAACGATTTAAAGTTGGATTATCAACAGCAAAACCACCCCATAACCAATCAACAATATCTTTACCAATAAAAGGTATTGCTGAAAATAAATTAGTAATAACGGTAGCACCCCAAAAACTCATTTGTCCCCATGGTAAAACATAACCCATAAAAGCAGTAGCCATCATTAAAATAAAAATAATAACACCTGAACACCATACTTTTTCTCTTGGGGTTATATATGAACCATAATATAAACCTCTAAAAATATGTACATAAACAACTATAAAAAAAAATGAAGCACCATTAGCATGTGCATATCTAATTAACCAACCATTATTAACATCTCTCATAATATGTTCTACGCTATTAAAAGCTAAATCAATATGTGGTGTATAATGCATTGCTAAAAAAATACCTGTTAATATTTGTATAACTAACATTAATCCAGCTAAAACACCAAATCCGTAAAAATAATTAAAATTAATAGGTGTCGGATAATCTATTAAATGATTATTAAGAACTGCAAATAAAGATTTTTGATTCCATCTCATTTAAATGAAATAGAATTAAACCTAAAAACAAATATTATTTTAAAATAAATTAATGTATTTTTTTATTCCAAGGACTATTAAATTCAAATAATCTGTATTGTTGAGATAAATTTATAGGTTCATAAACAACTCTTTTTTTTAATTCATTATAATATACTTCTAAAAATCCACTTAAAGGGAAATCTTTTCTTAAAGGATGACCTTCAAAACCATAATCTGTTAAAATTCTTCTTAAATCAGGATGATTAAAAAAAAAAATTCCAAACATATCCCAAACTTCTCTTTCAGCCCAATTAGCATTTTCATAAATATTAACAATTGAATCTACTGGTTGTAATTCATTTATTGATATTTTAACTTTTAAACGATTATTAAAACGTATACTTAATAAATTATAAACAATTTCAAAACGTTTTTTTTTATTGATATAATCAACTGCACAAATATCTGATAATAATTTAAACTGACTATTTGTATGATTTTTTAAAAAAAAAAGTATAGGAATTATTTTATTAGAAGGAACATTTATACATAATTCATTTTTATAAATAGTATAATTTATAATAGGTAAAATTTGTAATAAATATTGACTAAATTTTTGTAATAATTTCATAGTAAAATTTGAAGTATATTTTAAATATACTTAAACAATTAAGTTTATATATATATATTATAATAAAATTTAATACTAATATAAATTAACAGGAAAAATTGGACTTGAACCAATAACAATAATTTTGGAGACTATTATTTTACCAATTAAACTATTTTCCCTTTTTAATTTTTTTTTTTATAATTTATTGATATTAAAATTTTTATTATTTTGGTTTTAAATAATTAAAATATAATTTAATTTAAGAATGTTAAAGAGCTCTTCCAGCCACAGGTTCCCCTACGACTACCTTGTTACGACTTCATCAAAGTTACTAATTACTTTTTAAGAACATTTAATAAAATAATTATTAATATAAATTATATTAATTATATAATTTTTACATTAAAACTAATTAATTAAAAATTATTTTAAAAATAATTAACTTCCTGGATGTGACGGGCGGTGTGTACAAAGTCTAGTAACATATTCACCGCAGCATGCTGTTCTGCGATTACTAGCGATTCCAACTTCATATGGGCGAGTTGCAGCCCATAATCCGAACTAAGATAATCTTTAAAGATTTGCTCCAATTTTTAATCATTATTGCCTCTCATTGTAATTATCATTGTAGCACGTGTGTAGCCCAACTCATAAGGGCCATGAAGACTTGACGTCATCCCTACCTTCCTTCAACCTATCATTGACATTTTTATTAGAGTGCCTTTATTTTTATAATAAAGTAGCAACTAATAATAGGGGTTGCGCTCGTTAAAGGATTTAACCAAACATTTCACAACACGAGCTGACGACAGCCATGCAACGCCTGTTTAAATTAAATTTAATTTTTTAATTTAATTAGCAAGAGTTGGTAAGGTTCTGCGCGTATTATCGAATTAAACCACATGCTCCACCGCTTGTGTAGACTCCCGTCAATTCCTTTGAATTTCAATCTTGCGATTATACTTTTCAGGCGGAGTGCTTAACGCGTTAGCTTGATATCTAAAAATTCTAAATATGAGCACTCATCGTTTACGGCATGGACTACCGGGGTCTCTAATCCCGTTCGCTACCCAAGCTTTCGTTTCTCAGTGTCAGTATATACCCAGATAATTGCCTTCGCTTTTGATCTTCCTTCTATTATCAACATATTTTATCCCTCCAATAGAAATTCCATTATCCTCTATTTATACTCAAGTTTTTCAGTTTTGAAAAAATTTATAAAGTTAAGCTTTAATTTGTTTTTTTCAACTTAAAAAACCACCTACAAACCCTTTACGCCTAATCATTCCGAATAATGCTCGCTCCTCCCGTATTACCGCGGCTGCTGGCACGGGTATTAGCCGGAACTTCTTTTTTAAGTACTGTCATTTTCCTCCTTAATGAAAGAGCTTTACAACCTAATTAGCCTTCTTCACTCACTTGGTATTGCTGGATCAAGCTTTCGCTCATTGTCCAAAATTCCTCACTGCTGCCTTTAAAAAAGTTTGGGCCGTGTCTCAGTCCCAATGTGGCTGATCATTCTTTCAAACCAGCTAAAGATAGTAGGCTTGGTAGTCTTTTAAACTACCAACTACCTAATCTTACGCAAACTCATCTTTTAACGTTATAAAACTTTATGAATTATTCAGTATTTTTATAAATATAATTATCCTGAATTAAAAGGTAGATAATTCACGCGTTACTCACCCGTTCGCTATGTTTTTTAAAAACATTCAACTTGCATGTGTTAAGCATACCAATAGCATTTATTCTGAGCCAGGATCAAACTCTATTTAATTTTTATATTAAAATTTAATATAAATTTTTAAAAAATCACAGAAAATTTAAAATAAAACATTCTTAGATTAAATTATATCTTAAAGAATATATTTTTTTAATTATAATTATTATATAAAAAAATGGAGAAAGTAGGATTTGAACCTACGTAGAAATTATTTCAACAAATTTACAGTCTGCCGCTTTTAACCACTCAGCCATTTCTCCCTTTGTGATTAGTGGGACTCGAACCCACAATATTTACTTGGAAGATAAAGGATTTACCAATTAATCTATAATCACAATAAAATAAAAAGTATAAATGTCAATTCTAATATTATTCCCTTTTAATATTTTTGGAAATACCAAAAACTGCCTTTGGGTCCATTTATGTCTTTGTTTAAAAGCAAAAAAAGGGATTCGAACCCTCAACATTAACCTTGGCAAGGTTATACTCTACCATTGAGCTATTTTTGCATTTAAATTTTTTTTATTTAATAACAAATAATGAATTTAATAATACGTATAATTCATTATTTTTTTTTGAATTAGTATGAATAGATATATCAATTGGAGGTATATCTCTAAATCTTAAAAATTCTGTTTTTAATTCAAAAAAATTTAAAACATTTTTAATTTGAAAATTTAAAATATTTTTATTTTTAATATTAAAATTAATTTTATTTATATTTGGTAATATAAATATTAATAATTTTTCTAAAAAGATATTAATATTTTTTTTTCTTAAAGTTACTTTACAACCAATTATTGAGTTTTTTTTAATTTTCAAAAAAATATTATTTTTTTTTGATTTAGTTACAATAGGTTTTTGATTTGTAATTAATTTTAAAAGTATTATTATATTTATTAATTTTTTTTTTTCAATATTAGCATTTTTAAAACCAATATTTAAACAAATTTTATTAATTTTAGGTATTTCGTATACATTTTTAAAATTAAATTTTGTTATTAAGTCGTATGTTGTAATATTTTGATAATGATTTTTAAAATTTTTATTCATATTTAATTGAAAAACTTATAAAATATTTGAAGATAATGATAATATTTTAAAATTTTTTTGTTTTCTAAATTCAGAAGTAATTGGACCAAAAATACGAGTACCTAGAGGTTTATTTTGATTATTTAATATAATAATACAATTTTTATCAAATTTTATCATATTACCTATTGTACTTTTTTTTTGATATTTTGTATGTATAATTAAAGCCTTAAATAAATCACCTTTAGTTATCTTAACTTTTTTTTTTTGATTTAAACGTAAACTTTTTGCTGAAATTAATATTGTATCACCAATTTTTCCTGTTTTTTTTTTATATATTTTTATACATTGTCCTATTTTTACACCACTGTTATCATTTACTTTTAATTTAGTTTGTATTTGAATCATAATTTAATTTTATATAAATAAAATAAAAAACAATTTATTTTTTTTTTATTTTATTTAAAATGTATTATTATAGAATTTATCAAAGAAGGGACTTGAACCCTTAATGCTTTAAAGCTTTACATCCTAAGTGTAACGTGTTTACCAATTTCACCACTTTGATAAGTTATACCTACTATTGGACTTGAACCAATAACCCTCTATAGGGAACAGATTTTAAATCTATCGTGTTTACCAATTTCACCAAGTAGGCTTAAAAATATATGAAAAAAAATAAAATAATAACTTATTTACAATTACATTTATATGAATTAAAATATAATTTTTTTATAATACTTTTTACCTTTTTATATCTTTTTATAATTTCTTATTATTTTTCTAATCAATTAATATTTTTATTAATTAACATATTAATTAATAAAAATATGTTAAAATATTTTATATTTACAAATATAACAGAAATTTTTACAACAAATATATTAATTTCTTTTTTTATTTCATTATTTATTACTTTTCAATTAAGTTTATTTCTTTTTTGGTTTTTTTTAAAAAAGGGTTTATTTAAATATGAAAATTTTCAAATAATAAAATTATTTATTATTTTTTTTTTTTTAAATTATATAATAATAAATATTATTTTAATAAAAATTATTCCAAATATTTGGTTTTTTTTTTTAAATATAAATTTTTCAAATAATTATTTATTTAATATATATTTTGAACCAAAAATTAATAATTATTTTAATTTTTTTTTTATTTCATTTATTTATCTTTTTTTGATTTTTATATATTTTTTTTTATTTTATTTAATAATTTTTAATAATATTTTTAAAATAAAAACAATAATAAATTTACGAAAATTTTTTTATTTAAAATTTATATTAATAAGTAATATAATATCACCTCCTGAAATAATAAATCAATTAATAATTATTTTAATTTTTATTTTTTTATTTGAATTATATTTATTTATATATTTTCTTTTAAATAGATATTTTTTTAATAAAATTTAATTTATTTTTATTTGAAAAAGTATTTAAATTTTTATCTTTTTTAGTTTCTTTAAATATTTTAAAATTTAATTGATAATTTTTAATATACTTAATAGATGTTATTTTTAATAAAGCACCGTTTATTAAAATAATATTGTTTTTATAATTAAAGAATTTTTTATTTTTTTTCATATATTTTTATAAAATTTTAATTTTATTTAATATTGGCTAGATAACATAATGGTTAATGTAAAGGACTGCAAATCCTTTAATGACGGTTCGATTCCGTCTCTAGCTTTTTAAGGATAGAGTGGGATTTGAACCCACGGTATTGTTAAATACTTCAGTTTTCAAGACTGACACCTTAAACCACTCGATCACCTATCCAATAATAAAATTTAACGTCTTTTCATTTTTTTAACTCTACAACCATTAAAAGGTCTTGAAGTTATATCAAAAACGTGTCCAATTTTTATTTTATTTTTTTTAATATTTTTAAGTACATTGAATCTACCTAAACCTGTTCCATTAAAATATATATTTAATTTTTTTATTTTTTTAATTTGAATAAATTTATTAATTTTATATATTATTAATTGAACATTATATGGTGTATTTTTTTTAAATTTAGTTTTTTTAAGAGATTTAGTAGACCATTGTTTTAAAAGTTCACCATTATGTTTAGTTAAACTTAAAAGAGTGTTTTTTAAACTACATTTTACATGAAGATTACCTAAAATTAAAGTATTTTTATTTTTATATTTTTTTTTAATCATTTTTATTTAAAATAATTTATTTTTTTTTTTTTTTTTGAGACTTAGTAGAGCGTTTCTTTGTATTTGATGACTGTTTTTGAATAAAAATTTTTTTGATTTTTTTAGCAGTCTTCGCATTTGTATGTGTACGTTGTCCTCTTACAGGTAATCCTAAACTTTGTCTTATTCCACGATTACTTTTTATCTCTAAAAGTTCATTTAATCTATCTTTTTTTGATTTTTTTAGCAATTGTTCGATTTTTATATTTTTATTAATATAATTTATCAAACGGTTTACATGATTATTTTTAAGTTTATTAATAGTTATTTGAGGATTAATTCCTATATTTTTACAAATTTTTTTAGATTGATATTCATTTATACCATATAAAACAGTTAATGAATATAAAATACTTTTTGAATCTGAAATTGTTTTATTAAAAATATATAACATAATAGATTATATCTATATACCATATAAAATGATAGAAAAAAAAATAAATCCCATTACACCATCACAACGACATACAATTTTATTAAAAAAAGATAGTTTAAGTAAAAAATTTAAAATTAAAAAATTAATAAAAGGTTTTAAAAGATCTAATGGTAGAAATAATCAAGGTAGAATAACTGTAAGACATAGAGGTGGAGGTCATAAACGTTTATATAGAAAAATAACTTTTAATAGATCTAATAACAATGTTGAAGGTTATGTTAATAAAATATTATATGATCCTAATAGATCTGCAAATATAGCTTATATTAAAAATGATTTAGAATCTTTTTTAATTTTAGCACCTGAAGGTTTACAACTTAATCAATATTTAAAAAGTTCATCTCAAGCAGAATTAAAAATAGGAAATGCTTTACCTTTAAAAGATATTCCTATAGGTAGTTTAATTCATAATATAAGTTTAACTCCTAATTCAAAAGGTAAATTTATAAGAAGCGCAGGTACTTCAGCACAATTAATACAAAAAATTGATGATAAATATGCAAAAATAAGATTAAGTTCTGGTGAATTAAAATTAATTTTATTAACTTGTTATGCCACTTTAGGTACTGTTTCAAATATTAATTTTAAAAAAATAAAATTAGGTAAGGCAGGACGTTCTAGATGGTTAAATCGTCGACCAGTTGTTAGAGGTGTTGCTAAAAATCCAGTAGATCACCCACATGGTGGTGGTGAAGGAAAAACAAGTGGAGGTAGACCTTCTGTAACACCTCAAGGTAGAATAACTAAAGGTCAACCAACACGAAAAAAAAAAAAAAAAAAATTAATTATTCAATAATTTAATTATGTCTAGAAGTAAATATAAAGGTCCTTTTTTTAAAGTTAATTTATTAAAAAAAAAGCAATGGATTAAAATAGATAATAAAAATTTAATAATTTTACCTGAATATGTTGATCATTTTGTAAATGTTTATAATGGAAAAACTTTTGTAAATCTTAAAATAAATGAAAAAATGATAGGTTTTAAATTCGGTGAATTTATAAATACACGTAAAAAACATATATATAAAAAAAAAAAATAATATAAATAATTATGGGTCAAAAAATTATACCAATTAGTTTACGATTAAATAAAAAAGAAAATTGGCATTCAAGTTGGATTGTTGAAAAAAATGAATATTCAAATTTATTACATTTTGATTTAGAAATTAGAAAATATTTTGAAAATATTTTTAATTATAAAAATATAAAATTAATTAAAATAAATACAGTTAAAGTTTCAAAAAATATTTATGTCTATATTTATATACGACATAACTATAATTCAAAAAATTTTTATAAATTACCTTATAATAAAATTTTAAATCATTTAAATGCTTATTTTCAAGAAAATAATATTAAAATTTTTATAAAAAATGTAAAAATTAATGATTTAAAAATTTTAAAAAAAAATATTGGAAAAATTTTTCGTTTTATAAAAAAAAATAATAAAATAAATAAAGATGTTAAAAAAATGATATATAATTTTAGTTATGCATTATATACTAAAAATATCAATATTATATCTTATTATATAAAACAAACATTAGAAAGAAAAAAATCACATAAGAAATTTATAAAAAATATTAATAATATTCTTCAAAGTTTTTTTAAAATGTTTTCTAATTTTATAGGTTATCGTTTACAATTTAAAGGAAGATTAAATGGCTCAAAACGAAAAAAAAAATTAGTTTATCAAAAAGGAAAAATACCATTAAATACTTTAAAATATGATATTAAATACCATTTGAATGAATTTAAAACACCTTCAGGTATTTGTAGTATTAAATTATGGATTTTTTTAAAAAAAAATTAAATTTATGTTATTTCCTAAAAAAACAAAATATAAAAAACAATTTAAAGGTAAACTTGTAGGTAAAACAACAAAAGGTAATCAAATAGTTTTTGGTAAATATGCTATTAAAGTTTTAGAAGAAGCTAGATTAACTGCTAGACAAATAGAAGCAACAAGACGAATTATTGTTAGAAAAATGAAACGATTAGGATTTTTATGGATACGTGTTTTTCCAGATATTCCTGTTACTTCAAAACCAACAGAAAACCGTATGGGTAAAGGAAAAGGTGCTGTTTCTTTTTGGGTTGCTAAAGTAAAAAAAGGACAAATTTTATATGAAATTAGTGGTATTTCATTAGAAAATGCTAAAAAAGTATTAAAAGCGGGTTCTAATAAATTACCTGTTAAAACAAAATTTATTTATAAATAAAAGGCTTATAGTTTAATTGGTTAGAGCATACCGCTCATAACGGTGTAGTTGTAGGTTCAAGTCCTACTAGGCCTATATATTTAATAATAACTTATTATTTAAATGCAAAAATTAAAAAAACAAAAAATTAATAAATTATTAAATTATCAACAATTTTTAAAAAATAATTATTTAAAAACAAATCAATTAAATTCAAAAAAAATATTATTTGAAAACCAAATTTTATTTAAAAATTTAGATTCAAATATTTTAGAATTAAATAATTATGAAAACGTTTATTTGCCTCATACTGTTTTAAATTTTAAAAATATTTATACTATTCAAAATAAATACGAAAATCAAATTTTATTTAATTTTAATTTAAATTATGATATAATTTATAATTTTAATAAGATAATTTTAAAAAATACTTTATTAAAAAATAATAATAAAATAAAAGGACGAATAACTGGTGGAAATAATAAAAAAGTTTTAATTTTAATTTTAGGTATTATTTTTTCAATGAATCCTATTAATTTAAATAGTTTAATAAATAATAAAAAAACTTTTTATTTAAATAAATTAAATAAAAATTTTAAATTTAAAAATAAAAAAAAATTTTATATTTCTAAAAAAATAAAACCAAAACAATTAATAAATAGTTATAAATTAAGATATATAAATTTTAAAATAAATATAATTTTAAATTCTAAATTTAAACAAAAAAAAATACTTTCTAGAATTTCTTATATACAAGATATTATTAAAAATCAAAAACAAAAAAAAAAAAATAAAAAAAGTGCTCTTTCTAGAAAATTAAATGTATATGAAATAAAACAAAAAAAAAAATAAATATGCCACAATTTGATCAATTTTCATTTTTTAATCAAGTTTCATGGTTTCTTTTTTTATTTTTAAATTTTTATTTTTTTATTACTTATTTTTTTTTACCAAAAATTTGTTATAATATAAAATTTAGAAAAAAAAAAATAATATTCGATAATAAAAAAAAAAATCAAATTAATTTTGAAAAAAATAATATTATTTTTTTTGTTAATAATTCTTATAAAACTTTTTGTTCTAATTTTGAATTATTTATAACTAAAAAATTATCTATTTATCAAAATAATCAAAATATTAAAATTAAAGAAAAACCTTTATTAAATAATATTTTAAAAGAAAAAATTAATGTTTTTTTAAATCAAAAATTTTTATTATTTAAAAAAGTATTTATAAATATATAATTTTTTTAATAAGTGTATAGCTCAGCTGGTAGAGCACCGGACTTTTAATCCGATGGTCTTGGGTTCGAATCCCAATACACTTATAAGGGGATATATTTCAATTGGTAGAAAGTATGTTTTGCAAATATAAGGTTATCGGTTCGAATCCGATTATCTCCACTTTATAAATTATATTAAAATAATTTTATGCAAAAAAAAATAAAAAAAAATATAAAACAACGTTATTTATTTAAAAATTTAGAAAAAAAAAGACTAGTTTTAAAAATTATTTCGAAAAATTTAAATATTCAAAAAAATTTAAGATATAAAATTCAACAAAAATGGTTTTTTTTTAATCAAAATTCATCAATTACTCGTATAAAAAATTTATGTGTATTAACAGGACGTACTCGAAGTATTTATCGTTTATTTAAAATGTCTAGAATACAATTACGTAAATTAGCATCTGAAGGATTCTTACCAGGTGTTTCAAAATATAGTTGGTAATTTAATATAAATATATGATTATTACAGATACTCTTTCAAATTTATTTTCAAAAATTAAAAACGGTTATTTATCAAAAAAATCGAAAATAACACAACAATATTCAAAACAAAGTATAAATATTTTAAATATTTTAGTTAAAGAAGGTTTTATAAAAAGTTATAAAATAAATTCAAATAATCAGTTAGATATTTATTTAAAATATAAAAAAAATAAAGCTGTCATAAGTGAAATAACACGTTTATCTAAACCTGGTAAACGCTTATATATAAAAAATAAAGATTTATATATAAAAAAAAAAGGTTTTTATATAATATCTACTTCTATAGGTATTTTAACAGATTTACAAGCTAAAAAATTAAATGTTGGTGGCGAATTAATTTGTAAAATCTTTTAGGTAACAAATATGATTAAATTATTAAAAAAAGAAAATCAAAAAAAAAATAAAATTTTTTTTAAAAGTGTTTTAGGAGATATAGATATATTTTTTATAGATAAAACTTTTAAAATTCCATCAAATATAAAAATTATTATTAAAAATAAAACAATATATTTTAAAGGTTTATTAGGGTTATTATCATTAAAATATATAAATGAGATTAATTTTTTTTTAAAAAAAAATAAACTAATATTAAATTTTAATTCAAAAAAAAATAAAAAAAGTATTTTAAATTTATATAATAAATTAATAAAAATAAAATTTAAAGGAATTTCTCAAGGATTTAAATTAAATTTAATTTTAAAAGGAATAGGTTATAAAGCTTCAATTGAAAATAATAATTTAATATTAAAAGTAGGTTTTAGTCATAATATTAATGTAATTATTCCATCAAATATAAAAGTTATTAATCAAGCTAATAATTTAATTTTTAATAGTAATGATTATATATATTTAACTCAATTTGTAAATTATATTAAAAGTTATAAAAAACCTGAACCTTATAAAGGAAAAGGTTTATTATTAAAAAATGAAAAAATATTTAAAAAAGAAGGAAAAAAAAGTAAAAAATAATTAATATGGTTAATAAAAAAAAAAAAAATAATAATAATAATATTTTATTAAATTTATTATTTAAATCAAAAAATATATATGGTGAATCATTAAAAAATACTAATAAAAATGTATTACCTTTTATATATGGTGTAAGACATAATTATACAATTATTAATTTAAAAGATGTTTCTTTTTTTTTAAAACGTGTTTTTAAATTAATACAAAATATATTAAAAAATAAAGAAAAAATTTTAATAATTGGTAATTCAAATGATATTAGTTTTTTAATTAATAAAAAATATATAAAAAAAAATGAAAATATTATATTTTTTAATCAAGAATGGGTAAATGGTTTAATTACTAATAAAATAATTAATAATGATTTAAATGAAAAAATAAATTTTTTATTTAAAAAAGAGGAAATAAAATTAATATTAATAATTAAAAGTTCAATTAATGATGATTTTTTAAATAAAGAATTATCAGTTTTAAAAATTCCTACAATATCTATTATAAATACTAATCAAGATATAAAAGATATAAATTATCCAATAGTTACTAATACTAAAAATATTAAATCATTATATACTTTAATGTATTTATTACGTAAATTATTTTAATAAATAAATTATATGAATAAATTAAGACCTAGAAATAAAATATGTTTTCAAAATAATGAAAACAAACATGCAAATTTAAAAATATCAAAATTAAATAAAAAAAAATGGAATTTATTTAAAAAAAGATTAAAATATAGAAAAGAAATTAAACCTGAAAAAAGAAATAAATTTTTTCAAAAAAGATTATTTGAAAAACAACAATTTAAAAATTTTTATGGTTGTATACCTGAATATCAATTAAAAAATTTATTTAAATTTTTAAAAAAAAAAAATAATAAAATAAATACTTTTAAAGAGTTTGTACTTTTATTAGAAAGTCGTTTAGATATAAATGTGGTTAGATTAAGATTAGCTAAAACTATTTTTCAAGCAAAACAATTAATTAATCATAAAAAAATTAAAGTAAATAATAAAATTGTAAGTAAACCTAATTTTTTATTAAAAAAAGGTGATGTTATTAGTAAATAAAAATAATGGTAGAAAAAAAAAAAAATAATTTTAAAAATAAATTTAATAATAATAATAATTTATATTTAAAAAAAAATAATAATCGATTTAAAAAAAATCATAAAAAATTTCAGCAATATTCAAAAAGTAATAAATTTAATAATAATTTATATGTAAAGTTAATTAATTATAATAAAGTAAAAAAAAAAAAAGAAAAACCTAAATTAACTAATTATTTATATATAAATTTAAAATCAAAAAAAGGTGTTTTTTTAAAAAACCATCATATAATGATATTTTATATCCTTTTACTTTAAATTTAAAATTAATAAATGAATATTTAAAAAAAAAATAAAAATTTAAAAAAATTAAATGGTTTAAGATGTAAAATAATAAAAGCATTAAGTGGATGCCTTGGCATTAATTCTAAATTTTAGGACGTAAAAAATGCGAAAAGTTATATTTAATATTAAAAATATTTTGAAATATAAATTTCCTAAAGTAAACTTTTTCTTTGTGAAAATTTTAAAAGCAGTGAATTGAAATATCTAAGTAACTGTTAAAAAAATCAAACGAGACTCCGTGAGTAATGACGAGTGAAAATGGATTTAGGTTTATAAAAATTAAAAAAATTATTTGAAAAATTTTAAAAAATTTACTTAAGAAGGTTAAAGTCCTGTAGAATAATTATAATTTTTATATTAGTAAAAAGAGGTATGTGTAATCTTTTTTGAATATTGGGGAACCACCCTCAAAACCTAGTAAGAATTAATGATCGATAGTGAACAAGTACTGTAAAGGAAAGGTGAAAAAGAACTTTTGAGTTTGAAATAATTCTGAAACTTAATGTTAACAATCAATTGGAACTTTTTAAAGTGACAGTGTACCTTTTGCATAATGGGCCAGCAAGTTTATTTTTATAGCAAGCTTAATTTTATAAAGTAGGCGTAGATAATTCAAGTTTTAAAAAGCTTTATATAGTTATAAAAATAAGACCCGAAACCGAGTGATCTAACCATGAACAGATTGAAAAATAGGTAAAACTGTTTGGAGGATCGAACTCACATATGTGGCAAAATATGGAGATGATTTGTGGTTAGGAGTGAAAGGCTAATCAAACTCGGAGATAGCTGGTTTTCCGCGAAATCTATTGAAGTAGAGCGTTTAAAATCTTTTTTGGGGTAGAGCACTCATTGAGCTAGGGGGTGTAAAAACTTACTGAACTCTTAGAAACTCCGAATACGAAAAAAAGTAATTTGAACAGACAGACATTAGGCGCTAAGGTCTATTGTCAAGAGGGAAACAGCCCAGATTGATCGCTAAGGTCTCTAAATAATATTCTAAGTGAAAAAGGAAGTTAAAAAATGAATACAATCAGTAGGTAGGCTTGGAAGCAGCCATCCTTTAAAGAAAGCGTAATAGCTCACTGGTCTAGTTTTTTTGCGCCTAAAATGTATCGAGACTTAAGAAATTTACCGAAGCGGCAAGTTTTATTTTAAAAATAAAACGGTAGCGGAACATTCTGTATGTTAAAAAAGATATGTTGTAAAATATATTGAAGATATCAGAAAAGAAAATGCTGGCATTAGTAACAAAAAATAATGAATAAGAATCATTATCACCGTAAATCTAAGGGTTTTTATGTTAAAATGTATTTCATAAAGTGAAACGGCCCCTAAGAAAGATTTGACGAAAGCAAATTTTGATGGGATAATTTTTAAATTAAATTTTTTTAAAAAAGTGACAAAAATTTTTATTTTTCAGGAAATAGCTTTTTTTAAAAATAAACCGTACCCTAAACCAACACAGGTAGATAGGTCGAGTAGACTAAGGTGAATGAGAGAACTATATTGAAGGAACTCGGCAAAATGACTTTGTAACTTCGGGATAAAAAGTACCTAATTTAATTATTAGGTGTCACAAAATAGGGGGTTGCGACTGTTTAATAAAAACTTAGGACTCTGCTAAATGGTAACATGATGTATAGGGTCTGACACCTGCCCGGTGCTGGAAGATTAATAGGAGATGTTTTAGCATTGAATGGAAGTCCCAGTAAACGGCGGCCGTAACTCTGACGGTCCTAAGGTAGCGAAATTCCTTGTCGGGTAAGTTCCGACCTGCATGAATGGTGTAACGACATCCCCGCTGTCTCCAATATAGACTCAGTGAATTTGAAATATCCGTGAAGATGCGGATTCTCTATAGTTAGACGGAAAGACCCCGTGAACCTTTACTACATCTTTATATTGTTATTTTATCTAATATGTGTAGCATAAGTGGTAATCTTTGAGGCCTTCACGCTAGTGAATTGCTTAGATAATCTTGAAATACCACTCTTATTAAAATAAATAACTAATATTTTTTAAAAATAGACATTGTATGGTTGGTAGTTTGACTGGGGCGGTCACCTCCTAAAGAGTAACGGAGGTGTACAAAGGTAAGCTCAAATTGGATTTTAGTATCAATTGTAGAGCGTAATGGTAAAAGCTTGCTTGACTGTAAGATAGACATATCAAACAGGGACGAAAGTCGGTCATAGTGATCCGATAATTCTTTGTGGAAAGATTATCGCTCAACGGATAAAAGGTACTCCGGGGATAACAGGCTGATGACTCCTAAGAGCTCCTATCGACGGAGTCGTTTGGCACCTCGATGTCGACTCATCACATCCTGGAGCTGGAGAAGGTTCCAAGGGTTCGGCTGTTCGCCGATTAAAGTGGTACGTGAGTTGGGTTTAGAACGTCGTGAGACAGTTTGGTTCCTATCTTCTATAGATATTATGAAAAATGAAAGAATCTAACTCTAGTACGAGAGGACCGAGAAGGGTAAATCTCTGGTGTATCGGTTGTTTTATAAGCATCGCCGAGTAGCTAAATTTATTTTGGATAATTACTGAAAGCATCTAAGTAAGAAACCATTCTTAAAAATTTTTCAAATGAAAACTGTAAAAGACTATTACATTGATAGGTTTTAAGTGTAAATACTGTAAAGTATGTAGCTAAAAAATACTAAAAGTTTCAAATTTTTATTTAAATATATTTTTTATTTCTTTGTAGCTCAATGGTAGAGCAAATGGCTGTTAACCATTAGGTTGTAGGTTCAAATCCTATCAAAGAAGTTATTATTATATATTTTAGGTCGAATAGCCAAGTCAGGTTTAAGGCAGTAGTTTGCTAAACTATCAGTAAGTAATTAACTCGTGGGTTCAAATCCCACTTCGACTTATTTAAAGATGATGTAGTTTAATGGTGGAACGTGGGAATCATAATCCTAAAGTTGTAGGTTCAAGTCCTACCATCATTATTTTTTCTTAACGGAAGGTAGCATAGTATGGTTTAATGCATCTGTTTTGGGAACAGAAGATCAAAGGTTCGAATCCTTTTCTTCCGAAATTATTATTATTATAAAAAATATAATTACATATTAATATGTAATTATATTTTTTATAATAATAATATCTTTATAAAATTATATTATTATAGAAATAAAAATAAATAAAAAAATATTTATTTTTATGTAATCCTTATTATACTATGTTATTATTATCTATTATATTTTTACCTTTATTAGGCTCAATAGCAGCCGGTTTTTTTGGTTTTTATATAGGACGTCAAGGTTCTGTAGTAATAACCACTTTAACAACTTTTTTAAGTTTTAGTTTTTCATTAATAATTTTTTATTATTCAATTACTTTTGAATATGAATATATTATATATTTAGCTACTTGGATAAATAGTGGTTTATTTAACTGTAATTGGAGCTTTTTATTTGATAGTTTAACAATGGTTATGTTAATTGTTGTTACAAGTATTTCAACTTTAGTTCATTTATATTCTTCACAATATATGGCACATGATCCGCATCTTTCAAGATTTATGTCATATCTATCTTTATTTACTTTTTTTATGATAATTTTAGTAACAATTGGTCTTGTTGTTCTAAGACTTTTACAAGAGCTGCGTTGTACTGATGATCTTGAAGAAGTCTTGTTGGCATACTGATCGACCGATTCTTTGCCATCCTCATCACCAGATAAATGAAACGGAGGTCAATGGCCCTCGCCAGAGTGAGGTGCACCGGAAACAGAAAACTGTCGAGCAATTCAGCTACTACACTGCAGTCAAGTCCACGATACCGTGACGCCAACGCGCTTGTAAGAGCGATAACAGATGTCATGACAGACATATCTCGGTCCTTTCACCAAGGGGATTGGATGATTATGCGCGCACTTGTCAAGATCTCACTCCAGACACTTCCTCAAACACACACCAAGTGGCGATCACAGAGACAGCGATACTCGGCTTAAGACCACTACCACAACCAAAACCTACTACCCGCAGGGCCATCGTCATCAAGGACAATCCAGAGAATAGGGGCGTGCTCGTAATCCAAGCTTTGCACTATTGACATTGAAAATTCTGGTCATTTCCCGGAAGCTATGAGCATTTCCATTCCGTTTCGTGTCAATGTCGTGGACACGTACTTCAAGACTGAGCTGAGACGCATTCGGAAATTGTGGTCACAATCGATTTCAACCGACAGACAGCTACACTGCACGTGCAAACCCAGAGCGAAATTTTCCGATATGTCATCGGCAACGACTCCAAGCGTCAAAATTGCGAAGGCTGCGCGAAAACCCAGTACAAGTATTGCCGAATGGTATCACTTCTCAGGTCACAGCAACGCTTGATAGCGCAAACCAGACCAAGCGATCAAGTGCTGGTCCTGTTGTACTACACGCAAGAACGTCAGAGGCAGCGAACTCATTGAAGGCACCGGCGCGAAATGTTTCTGTATCTGAGACTAAAACCACCAGATCGAAGACAGGGGATGTTGATGCCAGTGAATCTGGCACAAATGCGAAAAATGGGCCAACTCAATCGTCATCATCAGTTTTAACTGGGTCCGTAATCGCTGCTACATGTGCTTCGTCTGGGCTTCATTCGGATACAATCCTCATCAAAAATCTCAATCCTGAGCTCAAGCAATGGATCCTTCACGCGCAGGTTCTTGCAACGTGCCCAGTTCGCCACTGGGAAAACTTCCGTGGCAAGGGAAAGTTGTTTGAGGTGATGCTTGTCGACAAAGAGGGTACGCATATTCGCGCCACATTTTTTCATGATGTCGACAATTACACCAACTTGCTTCAATCGGGAAGCGTGTATTCATTTGCCGGAGTCAAATCAAGCAGGCATTTACGACCGAGAGGCGACACGCGCTCCAGAGTTCGAGTTGACCTTCGCGCAGCATGCTGAGTAAAACTACTACCACCATTGAAACACCGGTGACAATTTGCGGCCTCGAAATTTGTCGGGTTCAAGACCTCAGTTCAGCACCAACGATCAGAAGATTACGTTGCTGGCATTCTCTTAGATGTCGGTGCAATGAAGCGGTTCCGTTTAGCGAATGGAAATGAAGGTTTCAAGAGGGACGTTGTCATCGTCGATGATTCGCACAAGAAAGTTGTATGCACACTCTGTGGTCCTCAAGCTCGAGCGGATATCCAAGAATGGATGTATTTCCCGTTTTAATCCGTCGTGCGCAAATTTCTGACTATAGTGGCTTCCGCTCAGTTTCTGTTAGCTCTGGATCATCGATTCTTATTGGTCCAGCAATTCAAAGATCCAAGGAGCTTGAAGAGTGGTTTGCTTCGACTACCGCAACCACAGATTTTACATTTGTTAGACCGGCTTAGCAATTGCGCGTTCTAACTGCTCCATGATTGACCTATACGGGAAAAAAGAGGTCTATTCGGTCAGATCAGACGGGTTAGAAGGAGGCTGACGAGAAGAGAGCAGCTCGAAGTGAGTTGGCAAGAGCGCAGTGGTTGGCGATGGTTAACGATGGGAATGACGACTCTGGATCTGCAGTTCCAGGTTTAGGCTTTGGGTTTGTAGCGTATTGGCTTTATACGGCAACTACTAATATCCGTGTTGGTGCGATTAGTCTTGTCAAGCGCATTCAGTTGCTCGTTCAGCAGCGGTATTGGATTCTTCTCGTACTCAAGTATGCATTGATCACCACGGCGAGACCGACCAGTGACTAGATGAGTGGTAAGTAGCTTCGCGTTGATATCTCTATGGATGTGGTTGAGCGCCGTGAAGCACCGGAACAGATCCCTTGTTTTGTTCGGACAGTGCCAACACCCCCCGCCTTGGGTTGCTGCTGACGACGATACGGTTAGCATTTGCCTGATTGAGTTTCTGCTGCTACGTTATACGCCAGATTCGTCATCAACCGCACGTTCTGAATCAGCATATGCAAGCCTCGCTGTTGACGAAGTAGATCAACTCATCTCCTTCCCTGCGACGCCAAGTCAACTGCAACGCGACGCATAACAACTCTAAGCTCCTCTACACAGTTGATTGATACTGCCTTGATCACTACTACACGTCCTTCATATATTGAGCGACAACCCCATACCGGCTTCGGCGCCGCTGGAGTTTGTTCATCGCACTCTAATCCTTGGTGAAGCAAAGCACACATCCATGGACCCTCACAGCTTCTTCGAGAAGGTCCATCTATAGAAGATCCGCATGATTTATAGCCAATGATAACCCCTTAATCGGGGCTAAAATAAATACTTTCATCCAATCAAAACGTAGTTATACAAACCACCAGCCCGTTGCCTTCATTTTCGAATCGAGCTCATTTGAACAAGGCGGTGGCACCAGCTTTTCCGAGTCCTCGGGTCGAGGATCTGCGCTCCCTTCGTGCGCGCGGAACCTCCCCTTGGACGCCGCCGTCTCCATGTCGCCCTTGTCTCCGACGTGCACCACCACGAACGACCGCGGGTCGCGTCCTGGTCCTCGAGCAACTGAGCTCCATTTCAAGCTGGGGAGTACTAACGGGCGCAAGGCAGCAAGCGCAAGTAGGAGAACGAGTCGCTGAGCGCAATTCATTACAACCAGGCATCAAGTAGGGTAGTGAGCAAGCCAAGGAGCGCAGGGAGCAGCCAACGAGCAAACCTCTACAATGACCTGATTGCCTAACGCTAACACTTTTTTTCTGATCACACAGTAATATTCGTGCAGCGGGACCCCCAGCTTAAGCTGCGTTTCGATCAAATGAACATGTCGAGCGAAGATCAAGAGCGCGTTAGCATGCTGGACCCTTTGTTTCTGGCGCTGTAGTCACTTACAATTTTGTATGCTCAACAGCAACCGATCACCTCACATGTATTCTCATTCAGGCCAGCAGAATAGATACCCAAGGCCTCCAAACACCGTTCTCTCTGAGCGTACACGAGCACTGCACAATGATGAATTCCAACAACCAGCTACAAGTGATGATATCCTTTGGCAAAGATCCGATGCGAGTTTGTGCCTCAACGGAATTCCCGCACAACGCTAAAAGACATGACAGGCTCTCAACTGCACTACCCCCACTAATCACCATAGCAAATGCCGGAGTACCCGTCAGCGATTTCATCCAGCAGCGACTCGACCACAGAGTCCGGCATGCTTGTCGTCACCAGCTGCTCCCCGCTCGAGGTGCTCAACGATGCAGCATGTTACGGCCACCGTGGCGCCACCGACTGCACTCGTTGAGCCCAGATAGAAAGAAATCTTCTTGTTGTGTGGGGCGTGCGCCAGTGCTCACTTGCTCCACTCAGTCCGGACTAGGAGGTAGCGACACAGACCCTAGGGTGACCGGGAGACTTCGACGAGCTACCAGCGATGGTGGCTTTGCCAATCGTTACAAGCAGCTGTTGAGAGTTTGTGGACTCACAGCAACTGTATCCATTTGGAATCGAACCGAATTCAATGAATCTTCCAGGTACAGCCCCCCTCGCTGATTTCTGGGTATCCGTCTGCTCCACTCTCTCCGAAAGCTCCGGTTACTTTCTTTACCTCCCTAGTTGGTCCGTTTACTTTCATATATCTCATCCATTGGGTTCAGCCACGCGGCACTCCATCAGCTATGCAACGTCGCCAAACTCTTATCACCGAATGGCTTAGTGTGGTACAATCTCTGCCATCATCAGAAGATTTAAGTGAGCTCGCACCGTGTTGTGATCACACATCTTATATTCAAGCTACGCGTCCTCAGCCACCTCCCGAAGACTACTGGTTGGCTGCACCATGGCCAGTGGACGTCGAGCGGCTGGAAGAATGTTCGAATCCTAATCGAGTCTCTTTTCCTATTGAGAATTGCATCACTGACATATGTGGTTGCCAAGATATCTGCATACCATTTTTATGCTTGAATGCGGTCTCTGGTATATACTGCACTACATCGAACTGCAGCGCGACGTCAATATGCAAGAATCGGATTTCCGAATTTCCTGGTCTAACTATCGTCTGGCACAAATTTGGCCGAGGACTTGTGACTTCACAGATGCTTCCATCTGAAACAATTGTTGGTGAATACTGCGGACTTCTTTCGATGAAACCAGCAAGACCACATCGCTTTCTTTTGGGTATACTGTACAACTTAAATCGCTGACACAACAGAAGACTCGAGCATTCATCGACGCTTTCAATTGTGGAAGCCTGTGCGATTTATCAATCATTCGTGTTCCCCGAATTGCAGCTTTATCGAACTTTGCAATGGACCAAATCGGAAGATTGTTGTGATCACACTTATTGACATAATGCCTGGGGATGAGCTCACAGTCCGCTATTCAAATGATCTTGGATTCATTTGTCGCTGTGACGTTTGCCAGTAAACTTTGCTGATGCAAACCTTTCGGAGTTACATTTGCACGCTGAGGAGCTGATACGGTTATCAACAGCAACCTCCCTACCGCATTTTCTTTCGAGATTACAAATTACTCCAGCTTTCTCGTCTCTACGTATTCGCAAACTTAGTTTATGTCGTATTCACGCAGAAGTGAGGCCGCCCTATTCAACACCAGAGCGCCAACTGGGTTCGATAACAACTCGCACAACAGTGAATCCGCACATTTGGTAACCATTTCACACTAAGTGGTCACGAATTGATGCAAACCATTGACACGCACTAATCACCACTTATGCATCCTAATATACGGTACCCGTGCGCAGCAGACCCGTCGGCGAAACCTTAACCACAATGCGAATAACTGCATTCCAAATCCAAATTTACGTCGGTAACGCGCCCACTGCCTTGAGTCGCTCGTACTCGACGAGCGCTATGCGCACGATCTGCTACATTGATCTCGATCCATTAGCTGTTCACGGGATTTTGCAAATACTAGTCTAAGCTCGAACGCTTGGCGGCCGAACCACGAGTACACGGCACTTTCAAGGCTTCCCACTACCACTATACCACTCGTTGCTTCCACAGCTGCTTGCAAGTCACCATTCGTGACAACGCAGGCCATACGAATGGTTATGACGCTTCGCAGGACGCGCACGTCGCTAGCTACTCCACTGATGCCGCTGCTGCCTATGTTCCTGAGAGTCAC
The DNA here is from genome assembly GCA_024867545.1 of Phytopythium helicoides. Classification (NCBI taxonomy): domain Eukaryota; phylum Oomycota; class Peronosporomycetes; order Pythiales; family Pythiaceae; genus Phytopythium; species Phytopythium helicoides. Next base: position 55,656 of record JANFNE010000090.1, read on the forward strand.
CGCCCATAATGTACTACACACCGCCACTGACGAAGATTACGACAACTCGCCTCCGTTCGTTCGGCTAACTCCACTCCCTACCATCCAACACCGGGATACTGAGTACTAGATCCGCCTGTGCGCTGATCACCAAGCTCGACGACTCCGAGATCGCCGAACTCACATCACAGAAATTCAAGACTCTTTGTTTCAGGGCCGGTAATCCTCGATCCACCCAACATAGCCCCATGATCACCATCCAAAACGAGCCATTCCACCAACAACACGACAATGGGACCGGGAGCGCCAAAGTTGGTGCCAGTCATGCTTTATACCTCGACAAGCTCGCGCCACTTTACACACTCACGTCGCTGCTGGTCATTTCTTCAATTCATCGCCACTAGCCTCTACAACAGAGCCACCAATCGAGTCGACGACACCTAATGTTCACCGCCAAATCGCAAACTACGTCATGCGCGTTGCAGGTACTGAGAATCATTGCCGCCTCCGCCAAAATAGCGTTGCCGAACAATTCTTCGTGCAATTGTTCGCTACCGCTCACATCGGGTTCCCCGAAACTCCTGGAGCCGAAGGCGACAACGCCCAATTGCCAGTTCCGATGTCAAATCAGGAAAATCCAGAGCTTCTCCGTGCACAGCACGGCATTAGTCAAAACACGGTGGCTGATTCGTGTTTTCTCAAAACTAATGCGTGCGCGGCCCGGGAAGCTCTGAATATTTACCATTCAGACCATAAGCAGCCTTCGCGTTTGAGGCAGGAACTCCTAGCTGAGGTGACCAACGTGCCGGCGGTCGATTCGGTGACCAGCGAGGGATCGTGCTGATGGCCTCACGCATCGCCGAGGGAGGTGCTATCCTCACCTGCGGTAACCCGTCGAAATTGTGGTTGGCGTCGTCTGACGCCGTGCCGTGATAAGACATGGTCCTGATCCGGTATGATGCGACGACCAAGTCGTGGTCCACGAAGCTGGCTTCGTTGAGTGCGATCCAGGATCGCACTAGACTTCGGCCACGGGTAATGGTCGGGTACCCGACTTATTGATCCTGGGCAAAACCTAGCGCAACACAGTCCCCGTACAATACATACAAAAGCTACCTGTACCACGATTTCCCTGCGAAAGCACCGATGTCGTCCGACTCAATTAGCGGTTCTGTCATTGACGAGTGGCGATGGCTGGTCGACGAGCGGCTCGGTGGTGATCTCGAAGCTCGGTGCTGCGAGCAGCAGTAGTAGCAGCAGCGGCGGTAACGCGACTGAGACGAGCTGCGACTCTGGTGCCTCGAGCAGGTCCGTGCGCACTGGAAGCGGATCGTCGGCATCGCTCGTCAGCAAGATCGACATCGCGGACGAATCTTCCGTGAACGGCAGCATGAGCGTATTGAACGGTGCGGGCAAGTCGACGAGAAGCAGTGCCGTGAGCGTGGGTTCAAGTGCTGCAAAGGGCGCCGTGGAGTGCGGAGTCGTGCGATCTCATCGGTTGCGTCCACGACTGCTTCTGGCGGTGTGGTGAGCGTATCTAGCGACTTTGGTAGCCTATCCGGAGAAGTCTTGATCGCTGGCGGCGCGAGCTCATCGAGCACGACGTCGACGAACTCAATGATCAGTGGCGTGATACTCGTAGGTCATTCTATTGCTGGGTACCACGAGGTCAACGTGTTATCTGTGTCGGGTAACAGCTTGGAGGAAGCATGACGGCGTTGATTGAAGTTAGCAGAATGAGCACCTGTGAATTGCCATCTGTGGCGGCGTGTTGCGAAAGTGGCAGGAGCGCGACGGCATGCCTACACAGCAAAAGCAGTGGAGCGTCCGGGAACGAGTGCATCCTGGGCAGCATCCCAATAATCAGTAGTGCTGCCATTGCAAGCAGCAGCGGAGGTGGTGTGTGTGTGTGTAGCAGTCGAAAGTAGCATCAGACCGATAGACCGTCTATCTGTCATCACTCGATCCAACATTGTGTGAGGCCGAATTGCGATCAATTCGTTGACAGGTCTCACACTTGCCGTACCCTTCACGCGAGGGCATTTGCAGCGATTCAAGTCGACGCAAGGCGCGGTCGAAATCATGCAGCACCTCTTCGCGATCGTCAAAACCCGCAAAAGATTGCGGAAATCCAAGCAAACGGTTTGCTCAGTATTGCGCACTTTCGAGCTCTGAGAGATCTCGTGCCGGAGAAGCACGACATGCGTCACGTTTGCGTCTAGTCGAAGTGCTCTTGCCCATGAACGATACCATTCAGAGTTTCGTACTCTACGACGCCAGCACCAACAAAGCGAGCATTCCTTTACATGCAGTAGCCACGTACATTTCTTTTGCGTATGAACGTGTATGCGTTCGTGCATCAATTCACACCGCCAGTAGCAGTAGCAGTAGCAGGAGCTGCAGCAGGAGCAGGAGCAGGAGAAGCAGCAGGAGCAGTTCTTTGTCGTTGTGTGATGCTCATTGACCATCTTCATTTCAACGCCAACCCCACGAACACTCAAAACGATTTGTCAGTAAGCACCTATTATCCGGGAAATGTCGCTTGAGCGTTTCGTGAAGGTCGTTTGTGACCGACACAAGCAACATTCACTTTCGAAATTTTAATTATAGAGGTAATCGATTTTACATTGTTTGATATATATAATAACTCTGTTGAGGATGAGTTTAGAGAAATTACATGAGAGGCTATATCGTCCAAAATATCAGTTTTAGTAAGGAATCCAACCCAATCCAATCCTCGTAACAACTCTGAATATAAATATTCAGAGAACAGGGTACCGATTCCCGGTGATTGTCTGTAATGGGGGTGGCGATAGCAATTGTAGTATACTCTCGACTACACATAGTTATTTCCCTGACTTCAGCACAGCGCGAAGCGCACTCATGAGCTTCGACTGTTCAAAGATTGTAACGCTGGGTCCACCTTCGTAGGTTAAGTACTCTGATAGCTGCCGGTTCATACACTGAATCGTGCGGTCGAAGTCAGAAAGTTTGGTGAGGCGACACAGCTCCGTCGACGGGAACGGGGTGTGGTTCTTGTCCTTCGATAGGTGGCAGTGAAAACCACTCAAAACGTACCCAGTGCTTTTTCCGCTAGCCTAGCGCTAATCCCGTCGACGGGGACTGCGTAGGTGCACTCGAACTCACGGGGATAATTCATTTCCCGATATAGCGAAGTCAACCGTTTGTCGAGGTTGAAGGTCATGCCATACTTGAAGATGAAGTCATCGAGATGACACAAGTAGATGTACGCAACGATGTTCTTCCTCTTCATCTTTTCGTACACAGTCCTTTCAAACCCTTCAAAGGTGAACGCGGCAACATATTTCCACGAACCCTTCTTCTTGTGGTGTGGAAGTACACGTAGTCCTTTCCTTCGTAGTATGTGCTTGTTGTCCGCATGATGTTGCCTAGGTCGAATTGAAATGCCTTTGCGACATCATCTCCGTCAAAGAAAATCCCCCCATACGTTGGGGTTCCGTACATTTTGATGGTGTGCTGATTCTCTTCCCGATCAACAAAAAGCTCTGTCAGCCGAGAGTCAGAGATGAGGTTGGGTAACGACCGCAATCGATCTGCGTTCTTCTTCGCTAGGTCCTTGAACTTATCCTTGTTCTTTTGCCGCTGCTCCATAAGCCAGTCCGCAAAGATCGACCGCGCTTGCCGAACCTCCGCCTTCCCAATTACTTCACGCTCAGCCTCATCCGAGACCTCCGGGTGGAGATTCATAGGCTTGAGAAAGCGCTTCTTGTCGTCGCAATGCAGCTGCCGGCACCGCACTTGCACGTTCTCGGCGGACGTCGTTCCTGGCTGGACACTACCGTCTTCAGCGAGGCTGTCTTGTGCCTCGATCGGACGTGCGAGCTGGTCAGAGGCGGCGCGACCACGGTAAACTAGCTCTTGAAGGCGCCGGATCGTCTCCCTGCGCCTCCCGGAGCTGAGCTGCCATGCCTTGGCTGGCCGTGTCCGTCATAGATGACTGCGTTCCGCCGTCGACGTCGGCCACCGGCATGTCCCCAGCCACAGAAGTCCCCACGCTCGCTTGGTTTGTTGAATCGGAGCGCAGGAGCCGCTCAGACCCCGTTGCGCTCTGAATCGGCGCGGCGGGTGTGGGCGAGGGCGTCCTTGGTCATGGAGGTGGCGAGGCCGCGCTTGGTGTCGACGACGTCAGCGTCAGTCTTGAAGAGTTCTGTGGCGCAACCTCGCGCGCTTTGTCACCGCGGGGTTGGGCAGCTCGTCCATGGGTGTGTTGGCGTGTTGGCGGCGCGCGGTGTAATCAGGAATGGGCGCTTCAACGTCCCGACACTAGGAAGGCCCGCCTGAGAATAAATTACTTGCGTGGGTTCGAGCTCGTCTTGAGAAGCACGCACGAAGTGAGAGAAGCACAAATCCAGGATGTAGTGCAGACCAGAAGAGATGCTGCTCTGCAAGGCAGCGCAACGCAATACGCTGCAAATGGCACTGCAAAATCACCAAGCAGTCGAGGGACAGCACTGTACAATTATGATAGAAAACCGGTCGGCACAAACAGCGCTGCAAAAATGCAATGTGACGAGGCCTTTTAGGCAGCTGCAAGGCGAGAAAGCTGACGCAGACGAGACTCGAACAGAGGTGCTTAAAGAAACTCGCGCAGCTGCGTTCAAAAGAGCACAGCACTGCAGATTTACTCTGTAATTCTGCACTGATCTGCAAAGCAAAATCCACTCTGCAATCTTACCCCTGCAGATTTACTCTGCACAATCCACTCTGCAATCTTACTCTGCAGATTTACTCTGCACAATCCACTCTGCAATCTTACTCTGCAGATTTACTCTGCACAATCCACTCAGCTGGCCCGGCACTGCCATCTCCGGCACCCTCATGCACCTTGTAATGCCGCAATGCTAGCGCTGGCGGCAGCGCTCTAACTTGCTCACTGCCGCCCCAGTACTAGAAGAATATGGATACTAGTAGAAAATGAATTGTACAGTAGGTTACGCAGCGTCGACTAGCAGTGCGGATTGTGCAGAGTAAATCTGCAGAGTAAGATTGCAGAGTGGATTGTGCAGAGTAAAATCTGCAGAGTAAGATTGCAGAGTGGATTATGCAGAGTAAATCTGCAGAGTAAGATTGCAGAGTGGATTATGCAGAGTAAATCTGCAGAGTAAGATTGCAGAGTGGATTGTGCAGAGTAAATCTGCAGAGTAAGATTGCAGAGTGGATTATGCAGAGTAAATCTGCAGAGTACGATTGCAGAGTGGATTGTGCAGAGTAAATCTGCAGAGTAAGATTGCAGAGTGGATTATGCAGAGTAAATCTGCAGAGTAAGATTGCAGAGTGGATTATGCAGAGTAAATCTGCAGAGTAAGATTGCAGAGTGGATTATGCAGAGTAAATCTGCAGAGTAGATTGCAGAGTGGATTGTGCAGAGTGGATTATGCAGAGTAAATCTGCAGAGTAAGATTGCAGAGTGGATTATGCAGAGTAAATCTGCAGAGTAAGATTGCAGAGTGGATTATGCAGAGTAAATCTGCAGAGTAAGATTGCAGAGTGGATTATGCAGAGTAAATCTGCAGAGTAAGATTGCAGAGTGGATTATGCAGAGTAAATCTGCAGAGTAAGATTGCAGAGTGGATTATGCAGAGTAAATCTGCAGAGTACGATTGCAGAGTGGATTATGCAGAGTAAATCTGCAGAGTAAGATTGCAGAGTGGATTGTGCAAGAGTAAATCTGCAGAGTAAATCTGCAGAGTAAGATTGCAGAGTGGATTATGCAGAGTAAATCTGCAGAGTAAGATTGCAGAGTGGATTGTGCAGAGTGGATTATGCAGAGTAAATCTGCAGAGTAAGATTGCAGAGTGATTGTGCAGAGTAAATCTGCAGAGTAGAGATTGCAGAGTGGATTATGCAGAGTAAATCTGCAGAGTACGATTGCAGAGTGGATTGTGCAGAGTAAATCTGCAGAGTAAGATTGCAGAGTGGATTGTGCAGAGTAAATCTGCAGAGTAAGATTTGCAGAGTGGATTGTGCAGAGTAAATCTGCAGGGTAAGATTGCAGAGTGGATTTGCTTTGCAGATCAGTGCAGATTAACAGAGTAATCTGCAGTGCTGTGCTCTTTGAACGCAGCTGCGCGAGTTTCTTTAAGCACCTCTGTTCGAGTCTCGTCTGGCGTCAGCTTTCTCGCCTTGCAGCTGCCTAAAAGGCCTCGTCACATTGCATTTTTGCAGCGCTGTTTGTGCCGACCGGTTTTCTATCATAATTGTACAGTGCTGTCCTCGTCTGCTTGGTGATTTTGCAGTGCCATTTGCAGCGTATTGCGTTGCGCTGCCTTGCAGAGCAGCATCTCTTCTGGTCTGCACTACATCCTGGATTTGTGCTTCTCTCACTTCGTGCGTGCTTCTCAAGACGAGCTCGAACCACGCAAGTAATTTATTCTCAGGCGGGCCTTCCTAGTGTCGGGACGTTGAGCGCCCATTCCTGATTACACCGCGCGCCGCCAACACGCAACACACCCATGGACGAGCTGCCCAACCCCGCGGTGACAAAGCGCGCGAGGTTGCGCCCACAGAACTCTTCAAGACTGACGCTGACGTCGTCGACACAAGCGCGGCCTCGCCACCTCCATGACCAAGGACGCCCTCGCCCACACCCGCCGCGCCGATTCAGAGCGCAACGGGTCTGAGCGGCTCCTGCGCTCCGATTCAACAAACCAAGCGAGCGTGGGGACTTCTGTGGCTGGGGACATGCCGGTGGCCGACGACGACGGCGGAACGCAGTCAATCTATGACGGACACGGCCAGCCAAGGCATGGCAGCTCAGCTCCGGGAGGCGCAGGAGACGATCCGGCGCCTTTCAAGAGCTAGTTTACCGTGGTCGCGCCGCCTCTGACCAGCTCGCACGTCCGATCGAGGCACAAGACAGCCTCGCTGAAGACGGTAGTGTCCAGCCAGGAACGACGTCCGCCGAGAACGTGCAAGTGCGGTGCCGGCAGCTGCATTGCGACGACAAGAAGCGCTTTCTCAAGCCTATGAATCTCCACCCGGAGGTCTCGGATGAGGCTGAGCGTGAAGTAAATGGGAAGGCGGAGGTTCGGCAAGCGCGGGTCGATCTTTGCGGACTGGCTTATGGAGCAGCGGCAAAAAGAACAAGGATAAGTTCAAGGACCTAGCGAAGAAGAACGCAGATCGATTGCGGTCGTTACCCAACCTCATCTCTGACTCTCGGCTGACAGAGCTTTTTGTTGATCGGGAAGAGAATCAGCACACCATCAAAATGTACGGAACCCCAACGTATGGGGGGATTTTCTTTGACGGAGATGATGTCGCAAGGCATTTCAAATTCGACCTAGGCAACATCATGCGGACAACAAGCACATACTACGAAGGAAAGGACTACGTGTACTTCCACCACCACAAGAAGAAGGGTTCGTGGAAATATGTTGCCGCGTTCACCTTTGAAGGGTTTGAAAGGACTGTGTACGAAAAGATGAAGAGGAAGAACATCGTTGCGTACATCTACTTGTGTCATCTCGATGACTTCATCTTCAAGTATGGCATGACCTTCAACCTCGACAAACGGTTGACTTCGCTATATCGGGAAATGAATTATCCCCGTGAGTTCGAGTGCACCTACGCAGTCCCCGTCGACGGGATTAGCGCTAGGCTAGCGGAAAAAGCACTGGGTAACGTTTTGAGTGGTTTTCACTGCCACCTATCGAAGGACAAGAACCACACCCCGTTCCCGTCGACGGAGCTGTGTCGCCTCACCAAACTTTCTGACTTCGACCCGCACGATTCAGTGTATGAACCGGCAGCTATCAGAGTACTTAACCTACGAAGGTGGACCCAGCGTTACAATCTTTGAACAGTCGAAGCTCATGAGTGCGCTTCGCGCTGTGCTGAAGTCAGGGAAATAACTATGTGTAGTCGAGAGTATACTACAATTGCTATCGCCACCCCCATTACAGACAATCACCGGGAATCGGTACCCTGTTTGAGAAAACACGAATCAGCCACCGTGTTTTGACACATTATTGACATATATTAACACGTATACTTGTCGAAGTGCAGCCCTTCCGCCGGAGCATGCCTAATCGGGGGCGCCATGCCATGCGCCAGCGATTCTTCTCCAGCCACGGTGCCCCGCCTGCGCTACGGTACGAACGGCGCTCGTCCCCCCCATGCAGCGCGGCGTTAGCTACTCGCGGGCCGGAAGGAGTCGCCAGCCGAGCGGTGAGCATCGCGGGTGGTGGCGCGGCCGCCTTGGCCCGGCGATACCTAGCCAAATGGCTGGATACAGATGTGGTTGTCAAGCTTTTCTTGCAGGAGGCAGCCCTCTCCTCGTTCGAGGATGAAGCTCAAATGTGGCAGCAATTACGACACCCAAACGTGATCACGATGCATGGTGCATGCGAACCAGGTCCTGGCTTGCAGCTGTTCCTTTGTGAGTTTGCAAGCAACTGATCGTTGAAGCTGCAGTATTCGAGTTGGCGAAATGGTCAAAATGTGTGCACCAAGACGATGGTCTGGCCTTTGCTCATGCACTGTGTCTCGAAAAACGTAGCCAAGAAAAGAGCTCATGACACTCTGTTCATGAGATATAGAGACGTGGCCACGAATGCACAGATTCATGCTTGCATTTCCTAGTGGTATCGCGTCGTTGTCGTTGTATCCTGAAGTGAAATTCAAAGCCCTGCTGTTGAGACTTCTGCCGCTCGCAAATATATTGTAAGCAGCTTCATAAGCCTTAGATGCTGTGCTATTACTCGATAACTGGTGCCATTACGTGAGTTTTCACGACATCTACGCTAGAAATTGAAGCTGAATCGATTCAAATAAGGCCTTAGTCGGAACTCCACTTGCACATCCTCTCGACTAAAAATGTGAAATGCACTGCAACTCTACTGTGGTTGCTATATCGTTCTGCAGCACCGAAGCCAGCTCCGCCTCAAAGATATTGCATCGATCATCCACTCAACGATCGCCACCTTTTGCTCATCGGCATCCTCTTCCTCTCACTACTAGCGACAGCTACGTAGTCGACCGACGTGCAATGTGTACCGTGATACGGGGAACTGCACCACGGCGACTGCAATTGGTGATTCCGGCAGTGCATGACGCGTGAGCCGAATCCAATGTCGAAAGCAACTCATGCTGCTGCGCCGAAAGCGAAAGTGTTTGTGTAAAGGTAGCAGCTCTAGTCCGACCTCCACCGTCTACATCGTCGCCACCTGCCTTGTTGCCAGTTTGATTGTTGTCGGAGGTGCCTCCTTATGGCTCCGCAAGCGTCGATCGGCAACACTTTACACACATCCATGAGTCTTTGGCGGAAGGAAGAGCAATCATCAAGCATGACTTCCTGCATGATTTACATGGTGTAGAGGGCCACCATGGCTCTCAACCTACCTCTTTCCTGCTCTGCAACAACCATTGATGCATGGCGGAGGCATCACCAGACCAAAACGCCAACTCTTCACTCCTCACGATTAGTCCCCTCCTTACAGTCAACTCGGAAATACAATAGTCGTGCGTAGCTCTTCACACACGCCGGATCATCGGTAGTCCACGTCATGGCCGCCGCCAAAGCGCCGCCCCACAGCCGCCTCTCCCTCTCGCTTCGCCCGCTGCAATGCTCGCTCTAGTCGCACGTCACCACATGTGCAGCCATCGTGGCTCCCCGGCGTCCTAGCGCCGCTGATCGTGGCGCTCGTGGCGCTCGCGGCCGTGGCGCTCGAGTTCACGACCGCGCCAGAGTACGCCAACTCCAAGTCGCTGCAGAGCGCGCTCAAGAAGTGCTTCATCGCGTTCGTGTGCCTCAGCGCGCGCGTGCAGCTGCGAGAGCTCGCGTTCGGCCCGCCGGGCCGCCGCGCGACGCTGAGAGGACTGCTGGTCGGTCACAGCCGAGCGCTGGCCATTGCGTACGCTGCCAACGCGGCAGGAACGACCATCATCCGCCCGCTGTTCGGCGCGGCCCCGCAGTACGAAGAGACCTTCTGGCTCGTGGTGCCCATCTACGTGCTGGTCGAGCTCGTGGTCGACGGACTGAGAGTGCCGCTGGCGCTTGTCAACGCTGTCATCGGACTCTGCGTCGGCTGGCTCAAGGCGGTGACCATCTCCAAGCTTGTGCTGCAGTGGCAGGACTCGGCCGAGGCCCACCCGCTCACATTCGTCGGTGTCTCGACTGCCAATCTTTTCGCCAGCGGCGTCGTGCTGCGGTACTTTGTGCACTACCAGCGCTCTAGGCGACTCACCAACCTGTCGTTCGGGGTCTTCTGGTCTATCGTCAAGATCGCGATTATCGCGGCGGGGATCGGCCTCGTTGCACACGTCGCTAACCACTTCATGAATCAGCAAGCGCGCCAATTGGAAGCGCGCGCGCTGTACTTTGTCGTCGCCTGGTTCGCGCTGCACAAGTACTGGAAGACTCCACTCGAGAAGTTGCTTGTCATCCTTTTTGACGGCGGAAAACCCGCCAAGAGCAAGCGCCACTGATCCCAATAGATAGATGACGACAGTGATGAATGTCCACTTATCAAAAAGTACACGTCATTTGCTCTTCTTTTTGGCACCGCCCTTCTTCTTGCCCTTCTTGCTCTTCTTTTTCGTTGGAAGCGACTTGACTGGCTCGAGTGCTCGGATCTGGAAGACACTGCCAGGGATCACGTGCGCATATTCGCCACGCTCAAGAGCTCCATGTGGATCAGTGACGACTGTAATCTGACAACTGCGTGAGTGCTCGAGGTTTCGGTGAACAATCTCCACTCGAGGGTGCGATGGACCCAGCGCTTCGGTATAGATGCGCTTAGCCTCTTTGAAGAGAAGGAATGCCTCCTCAATTGGCGAGAATCCTGCCGTACCACGGCCAGTATCTACGACTTCTTGACTCAAGCAGCAACCTACATTGTTCATTGCGGTTGCAAGATCGATTTCAGCATTGATATTCCGGATGGTTCTCGAATCGGTCGCATTGCAATTTGCAGCTGCTTTGCGAGCATTTAGAACTTGCTGGTGCGCCTGCTTCGACAGCGAAACCTCACCCATATAGAATAGAGTGCAAGCCATGCAGCTTCGAACCAAGAGACGAGCTGGGTGGTCAGAGGGCAGTGCTTCCGCGGCTTTTAACGCGTCGACGTACTTGGCGAGAGCTAGTGCATCTCTTCGAGCACTATCAAGCACGCTGGCAGTTAGCAGATCAAAGTATACTTGGAGCTCGGTTGTAGAGTCGGCCAGAGTTGCTGGATTACTGATTGTCATGTGGAAGCAAGTGTCAAGCCAGCGTATCAGCAGAAATATCCCCAAGCTAAGAACTGTACCTCTCGATTTCATGCAGTTGGGCTTGACATGCATCTAAAGCCGACAACGCCATCTAACGATTGACAAAACATAACAAATCGATCAGTGTCATTGCCCCTATAAATATTCGTCACAGCTCAGCCCCACATGATGTTGTCCAGCATTCTGGTATTTGATTGCATTTTCAACGAGCTGAAGCATTGATTTGGACATCGGTGGTGGCGACACAATTTCTCGAATCATGACTACTCGTGGAGGTGTTGCCCGTGGTGATATCGATTTTCTTGACACGAAGTCTCCGAGTAGAGAGGCGCTGGATAGTCGAGGGGATGCAAATGACTCGGCAGAGTATTCTGGACTTGTTGATGCTGCCTTGGTTGGACTGCTTCGACGTGGAGGAAGTCGCGAGAATAAGACGCTGCGCTTTGTCTGCTGCTGCGCCTTAGCCGATCCATTTGACAGCGCTCCAACTCCAACACTCGCCAGAAGCGATGTTATATCCTTTACAGCTGCTGATCGTGACACTTCCTTCTCAAATTCGGATATGCCATTCGTTGATGCAATGACTGTTGAATCGGCGACCGTGTCGCTGTTCTGCTCAGACACTGAGTCGATTTGTGGCAAGGACTCTATTGGCGTTATGGTCGTCAGGTGGGAGTCGTCGTGGAGAAGCGTAATATTCATGTGCTGCAGCAAAAGCTCAATGCTGAATTCAAGACGACAAGTCTCGATTGCTCGACGTAGCTGTGCACCTTCTCGAAGCAGGGCCTTGTGGTGGAATGCTGATGACACACGGCAAAAGAGTTCAATAAATTGCGCGAAGAATAACTCGTCTGTCGACCCTGACAACTGTGAAGTAGTGTAGCCTTCATCGCCACTCCAACCGTCGACAGTAGCCAGTCGAAGCTCAGCCATCATCTGTGGCCGTCAAAACAGAAACAAACTCAGTGGTGGTGTTATCACAGCGTCAGAGAGCTCCTTACCGAAGTGAGATCGTTGTAGGAAAAGTAGTCTTCGTACTCAAAGTACGCGTTCAGGAAGTCCACAAATCCCTCAAATGTAATGTACTCGGATGCATCAAGCACGGTGCCAGTCCCCGCTAGCCGGTTCATACTCCCGTAAAGCTGGAATCCCTGTACGAGTTTCGGGAGATTTGATCGTAGTGTGTCGACCACGCTAGCTTTCGCAATTTGTTTTCGCAGCGTATCCATCCGCTTTGAAGCTAGAGGCTGAGTGGCCTGGATTTCTTCCAGCAACGCCGCAAGCAGCTCCGATTCGGGGCGTCGCACAGCCAGCGGGAACTTTCCATCCGGCTGATGTCCATTATGACCGTGATTTTCGTATTTGAGTTTCGCCATCTTGGCGAGCGCGATCTGGAAGTCGCGATAGCCTAAATACCGCTCACTCGCTCCTGAAATGTGCACTGTGACGTGAGGTCACCGCTCAGCTGAAGCAATTGCATCGTTTAAAGCACTACCAGCTGATGTTCGGAATGCGTCGAGCATATCAAACAGCGTAAATCTCCGGTGCTGCAGGAAGTAACACCTCTGCGCTAGCGGGTCAAAGCTGACGAATCAAATGAAAACTCAGCCATCTCTTTTCAAAATTTCATCCTCATAACTCCATACCTGACACCGCGATCGCCAGACCGCAGCGCATTGAAAAGCTCTCGCGCTCCACCACTCTCCTCGCCTTCGGCCGCCATCGCTACTCAAAACTTCTCCGCACCTTCACTTTGATCATCAAGCGTGCCGCTATTTTCGAGCCCTCAACTACTGACTCAGCCCAGAAACTTCAGTCAAACGACGCAAATAGCCGTGCCCCATCCAACTTGAAGGCGCATTGCGCATTTTTGTGTAAATCCATATTTCAAGTCAAAGTCAAGAAAAGACACTCGTGCAGACCCACAGCTCTGTTGCTGCGCTGACACGTTGCTCGTGCGCTTAGTACAGGATGTAGAAGAAAGCCTTCTTATTCCTCTACTGCCTTGTGCGCTGCTGTAGTTGTCACTGCTTCGAGCTATGAGCGGCACTCGTGAGTCAATTTCGTTGCCTTTCTATACCTGAAATCTACCTAACTCACTTTTTATTGGCTAAAACAGTTGAATTATTGATTTTTAGCTAATGAAATCAACAAGTCGATTTGGGCTGACGATTCAGGCTGGAAATGGTAATTACTCCTAGCCTCTAGGATAGGGTATGACCATTGCTACAGAGGGGAAAAAAAGGATGTAGTATATTACTCAGAATTTACGAGTATGACTCCTGGTGCGCTTGGCTACAGGCTCATAGTCGGAGACGTCCGCTGTCGCGTGGGCGCCTTCGAGATGGGGCTTGAGAGGAAGTTGGAAGATCGCCCTGCTCCTCAGCAATTGATGGAAGAAGCTCTGGCTGAGGGGCTAATATTGCGTCGTCTCCGTCGTTGTCGTCTTCAGTCTCGGTCTCGTCATTGTCTTCGGTCTCGGTCTCTTCGTTTTCCCAAGGGATTGGAGCTGGAGCTCTCGTGGCTTGAAGATGAAGCCTGGTTTCTTCATCCTCCTCATCCTCCGTTGGCTCCCAATCGATGTCAGTTGGAGTGCCTTCGTCGTCCCACGCGTCGTCGCTGAAAGATCGGCCTCCGTGAGCGTGGATGAAAGCTAGCCGGCTCGTGATGATGTCGTACCAATCCTCGTCATTGTCGTCACCGACACTGGCGTAAGAATGCTGCATAGCCGTTCGAAAGAGTCGCTCTTCAGCAGGAGGAAGATTCATGCGCTCAATGGTGAGCTCGCCAAGACGCCAGGCTGAGAAGAACGCGCGGCAGATCCGGAAGTCTTCGAGGTTGCGAAACATCTTGGTCGAAGCTGGTAAGTTGGGAAATGAGATCATTGGTGACAAACGAATGAGACGGAGGAGAGTAAGGTACAACACACGTGTCGGAGAAGATGAGTCAACATTGCTGGATTCTGTGGTGACTTCAACATACAGCCAGCTGACATATATAGCTAAGATTCCTGTGAGACCAGCCGTGTAAGATCTGTTGAACCCACTGAGTTGACTATACAGTGCACTCTTTTCGGCTGCACAGTCGCACCTCAAAAAATAAACACGCAAGTTGCGGCGGGCTCTCCGGCCTCTTTTTGTTGACTTTCCATCTTCTCAGACACATAATACATGCATGTTTGACTGTCGTAGAGCCACAGCATAATTAGCAGTTGGGACAAGACCTATGTAGAGATTCGGGGCGGAGAGAATGTGATGTGAGTATCTGCACGTTATTGGAGCGAGATTGACGTCGTCTACGAGGATCGTAGATCCGAAGCGTGGATCTTAGATACAGAGCGTTGATCTTAGATCAGCGCTTCGATCTTTGCCTTGGAACGTCAGATCTTAGACAGCGGAGCGCCGATCTTAGATTTCAAGGACGATTGGAGTCACACCACCACAGGTTACGCATTCTCCCAGCCAAACCAGCAGAAGTGCCAAAAAGCAGGCTTCTCCGATCAGTGTCCCCGTCCGCGAAAAACTGAGGATTGGGTGACGGCAGTCAATACTTGTAGCTTGGCGAACGGCTTTAACGCTCGATAGCCGTAGCAGTGTGCTTTAGTGACGACAATCTGAGCGTAGAAACTGAGTTCGGGAAGTAGAACTGGAGGTCGGAGCCTTCGAATTGAAGATCGGGTCATGTACCACGTCGTCACTTCTTCCAAGATGTTAAACCTCTCTCCGCCTGGTGTAGGCTGTCTTGGAACGTATTTCCTCATGGAATCAAAAATCCAGGCTTGCATCAAAACTGAAGAGGCAAAACCAAGGATCCGTCGAGATCGAGACATCAAATCAAAGATCAGAGGTCATTTGCAACCCGCTGCAGTTGCCTACCGCTTCCATTATGCCAATGCCGCCTAAAGCCTTTTTTTTACATGAGTCGGTCGTCAGATTGATCTATGGTGGTGCCGTCGCTATGCCGTCACTACGCTGCTCTCGGTCTTCAGCACATGTCAGATTCTCTAGGTGTCCTCCACATCGTCGTAATTTCTTCTCTTCATTCTACCACAAGTTGCTTCCGGCATGCTCATGGGTGACCACGACGTCTACTAATGTGGATTAGTAAAACAAAATCAGCTTGCGACATACCTCCTCCGCCACGTGTGTTGAAGTCACCACAGAATCCAGCAGCGTTGACTCATCTTCTCCGCCACGTGTGTTGAAGTCACCACAGAATCCAGCAGTGTTGACTCATCTTCTCCGACACGTGTGTTGTACCTTACTCTCCTCCGTCTCATTCGTTTGTCACCAATGATCTCATTTCCCAACTTACCAGCTTCGACCAAGATGTTTCGCAACCTCGAAGACTTCCGGATCTACCGCGCGTTCTTCTCAGCCTGGCGTCTTGGCGAGCTCACCATTGAGCGCATGAATCTTCCTCCTGCTGAAGAGCGACTCTTTCGAACGGCTATGCAGCATTCTTACGCCAGTGTCGGTGACGACAATGACGAGGATTGGTACGACATCATCACGAGCCGGCTAGCTTTCATCCACGCTCACGGAGGCCGATCTTTCAGCGACGACGCGTGGGACGACGAAGGCACTCCAACTGACATCGATTGGGAGCCAACGGAGGATGAGGAGGATGAAGAAACCAGGCTTCATCTTCAAGCCACGAGAGCTCCAGCTCCAATCCCTTGGGAAAACGAAGAGACCCGAGACCGAAGACAATGACGAGACCGAGACTGAAGACGACAACGACGGAGACGACGCAATATTAGCCCCTCAGCCAGAGCTTCTTCCATCAATTGCTGAGGAGCAGGGCGATCTTCCAACTTCCTCTCAAGCCCCATCTCGAAGGCGCCCACGCGACAGCGACGTCTCCGACTATGAGCCTGTAGCCAAGCGCACCAGGAGTCATACTCGTAATTCTGAGTAATATACTACATCCTTTTTTTCCCCTCTGTAGCAATGGTCATACCCTATCCTAGAGGCTAGGAGTAATTACCATTTCCAGCCTGAATCGTCAGCCCAAATCGACTTGTTGATTTCATTAGCTAAAAATCAATAATTCAACTGTTTTAGCCAATAAAAAGTGAGTTAGGTAGATTTCAGGTATAGAAAGGCAACGAAATTGACTCACGAGTGCCGCTCATAGCTCGAAGCAGTGACAACTACAGCAGCGCACAAGGCAGTAGAGGAATAAGAAGGCTTTCTTCTACATCCTGTACTAAGCGCACGAGCAACGTGTCAGCGCAGCAACAGAGCTGTGGGTCTGCACGAGTGTCTTTTCTTGACTTTGACTTGAAAATATGGATTTACACAAAAATGCGCAATGCGCCTTCAAGTTGGATGGGGCACGGCTATTTGCGTC
Organism: Phytopythium helicoides; assembly: GCA_024867545.1. Taxonomy (NCBI): domain Eukaryota; phylum Oomycota; class Peronosporomycetes; order Pythiales; family Pythiaceae; genus Phytopythium; species Phytopythium helicoides. Next base: position 72,243 of record JANFNE010000090.1, read on the forward strand.
GTTTGACTGAAGTTTCTGGGCTGAGTCAGTAGTTGAGGGCTCGAAAATAGCGGCACGCTTGATGATCAAAGTGAAGGTGCGGAGAAGTTTTGAGTAGCGATGGCGGCCGAAGGCGAGGAGAGTGGTGGAGCGCGAGAGCTTTTCAATGCGCTGCGGTCTGGCGATCGCGGTGTCAGGTATGGAGTTATGAGGATGAAATTTTTGAAAAGAGATGGCTGAGTTTTCATTTGATTCGTCAGCTTTGACCCGCTAGCGCAGAGGTGTTACTTCCTGCAGCACCGGAGATTTACGCTGTTTGATATGCTCGACGCATTCCGAACATCAGCTGGTAGTGCTTTAAAACGATGCAATTGCTTCAGCTGAGCGGTGACCTCACGTCACAGTGCACATTTCAGGAGCGAGTGAGCGGTATTTAGGCTATCGCGACTTCCAGATCGCGCTCGCCAAGATGGCGAAACTCAAATACGAAAATCACGGTCATAATGGACATCAGCCGGATGGAAAGTTCCCGCTGGCTGTGCGACGCCCCGAGTCGGAGCTGCTTGCGGCGTTGCTGGAAGAAATCCAGGCCACCCAGCCTCTTACTTCAAAGCGGATGGATACGCTGCGAAAACAAATTGCGAAAGCTAGCGTGGTCGACACACTACGATCGAATCTCCCGAAACTCGTACAGGGATTCCAGCTTTACGGGAGTATGAACCGGCTAGCGGGGACTGGCACCGTGCTTGATGCATCCGAGTACATTACATTTGAGGGATTTGTGGACTTCCTGAACGCGTACTTTGAGTACGAAGACTACTTTTCCTACAACGATCTCACTTCGGTAAGGAGCTCTCTGACGCTGTGATAACACCACCACTGAGTTTGTTTCTGTTTTGACGGCCACAGATGATGGCTGAGCTTCGACTGGCTACTGTCGACGGTTGGAGTGGCGATGAAGGCTACACTACTTCACAGTTGTCAGGGTCGACAGACGAGTTATTCTTCGCGCAATTTATTGAACTCTTTTGCCGTGTGTCATCAGCATTCCACCACAAGGCCCTGCTTCGAGAAGGTGCACAGCTACGTCGAGCAATCGAGACTTGTCGTCTTGAATTCAGCATTGAGCTTTTGCTGCAGCACATGAATATTACGCTTCTCCACGACGACTCCCACCTGACGACCATAACGCCAATAGAGTCCTTGCCACAAATCGACTCAGTGTCTGAGCAGAACAGCGACACGGTCGCCGATTCAACAGTCATTGCGCATTTCGCATTGCGCATTTCCGCCGCCACCTCGCCCCATATACCTTCCCCAAGTGTAGCCATCGCCAGCAGACGGCTCATTTGTTCTCCAATTCCGGCACCTTCCGCCGCACCTTCCTCGATTGAAGTGTCCTTTCTCGGCGAACTGCAGCGGTGACGCCAGAGTGACACGTTCGCTGTCGCAGGATCCTTCAGCATCAACTCTTGTCTTTACGTGGTCCACCTATTCGCTTGTCGCACTCCAATAGTAATGGGAGGGTGGGCTAGGGTACTCAAAATTTCAGTCAAAAGTTGATCGCACGTTCTTTGCCTCCGTCTCTCCGCCGTCGCTCATTGGCCAAAACTGCCAAAGGCGGAACGTACAGTGCGCGACCCGACGGCAAAACCGCCAGCCGCCGCCAAGAGCTACGATCTCAGTCACACTTGCCGCGCCAAGAGGATCCGCCAAGCCACGCAGCAACTCGCGCAGAACGCAGAACGCAGGGAGCGATGGGCGTGGACACGTGCTACGACGAGGAGCTCAGCGCCTGGGTGCGTGTGGCGCGCGGGCGTGAAATTCCGGCGGCGAGAGCTGACGCACGTGTGGCATGACGCGCAGAAGCGGGAGACGCGCTACTACCTGCTCAAGGACGTCGACTCGTCCATCGAGTACGCGCAGCAGGAGCTCGAGCGCATCGACTTTCTGTGGGGCCGCATCCGATTCGCGCAGGCCACGGCCTCGCCGAGTATCAAGGCCGATATCCGCGTGGAGGTGTGTTGATACATGATGAGGGGAACAGATGACGAGGTTGCTAATGGTGACGCACGGCGGTAGGGACACCTGGTGGTCTTCACCAACGTAGAGCTCAAGCTCAACAAGCTGCTGCGCAACGCGCCAATCACGAGCACGTAGGTCGACGCTAACGTTGGGATTGCAACGGGGGGACGAGCGGATTGATAACGTTGGACGGGTGTGGACGACCGCAGACTGCAGCAATACTGCGTGCTGAACCAGATCCTCGAGTTCCACAGCATCGTGCAGACGCAGGTCGGCCGGCTCGCCGCGCTCAAGGAGTACATGCAGCTCCAGCGCCCCGACCTGCTCAACGACCGCCCCAGCAACGACGACGTCGGCACGTACGTTGGCATCGTGCAGCGCACCTTCCAGGGCCTCGGCAGGATATGCCAGGAGCTCAGGAACGCTGCCAACGTGCTGAGACTGCCGAGCCGGCGGCGGTTCCCGCACTGCTCGTTCGTGGACCACACCTTCAAGCCGCCGCTCCCGTCCGAGCTCATTGTCGAGTTTTCCATCCACCGGGGTGAACTGGTGAGTGCTGGGCGGACAGGTGAAGAGGTGCCAAGATGACTAAAAGTCCATTTTTTTTTTCTGATGATACAGCTCCTGGAGGCGTTCACGCTCGTGGCGACGCAAAAGTCCATCACGAACATTCCCGAGGGCTGCGCCACGCGCAAAGAGTTCATCGGATGCGTTTGGTACGTTGTGTGGATCGGTGATAAGCTTCGTCTCATGTGCGGAAACCTTACTGTTACCGTGATTGAGCAGCGCGTTCCGAGGCCAGCGCGTGGAAATTGTCGAGTACGCGAGCACGTCCGTGCCAATCCCGCAACTGGAAGAGATGCTTGCACATCTGGACGACCAGATCGCGTGGCTTGTGCATGTGCGCGACAATGTCAAGGCACTGCTGGATTGCCAGGACATGTACTACGACTACAACTGATGCGTGCAGCACCTCCAAGGGCACCAACTATATCTGTAACAGCTAGTTTTCAACTGCCCGTGTATATAAATATGGCTTCAAAAGCGGTCTATGACCTGGCCGCCGAAAAAGTTTCACCAACGTGTGAGTCTCGACTTGTAGCTATTTACGCAGGCATATATTTTGGTCGAAAACCCGTTGCTCTCCCTGGTCATCGCACATCAGAGCACTATCTCCTATCGCTTTAGTCATCAGCAACGCATCGCTGTCTTCTTCAAGCTTCCCATGGAGGCTGCGCGTATGACGCCCGAGGCTTCATCCTCAAGTCAGCCACTTCCAGGAGATTCCGTCCCACAGCCTGCACCCCCTCCATCGCCACCAGCAACGAATGGAGTACCAACTATTGCAAAACAAGCCACTGCTCCTGCTGGAAGGCAAATGGCTGGAATGAAGCCCATCGTGCCACTCCGGAAACGAGGAGCCTCCTTCAAGGAGACTTCCTCAGTTATCACTATGGTAGATGCAAATGGCGCACGTCATCTCAATCAGTAGTACGTATCCTTGTAGTACAAGTGTCAAGCCAGTGCCCTAACAAAACTTTCTTGGCGCGCTCAGCACCTTTCTGGAAGAACTAGGACGAGGAGCCTACGGTCTTGTGCTCAAGGTCGAAGCGAATGACACGCACGAGCTACTGGCTGCAAAGATCGTCAATAAAAAGGCTCTAAAGCGCATCAGAGTTGGCCGCTTTGGAAATGCACTGCAGTCTGTCAAGAAAGAGCTGGGCATTTGGCGGAAATTCAAGCACCGGCATATTGTAGTTTTGCGTGAAGTCATTGACACGGATGGTGGGTTTCGCATGAACTCGATTCGAGCGACATATGGACGGTGGGTATTGATTAAGGGTGTGCATTGGCTTCAGATAGCGACGAATTGTACATGATCAGCGAGCTCGTAGAGGGTGGACCCGTG
>JANFNE010000091.1:0-47501 GCA_024867545.1 Phytopythium helicoides
TTTACCAAAAACTATTTGATTACCTTTTGTGTTTTACCTACAAGTTTACCTTTAATTGTTTTTTATATTTTGTTTTTTAGAAATAACATAAATTTAATTTTTTTTTAAAAAAATCCATAATTTAATACTACAAATACCTGAAGGTGTTTTAAATTCATTCAAATGGTATTTAATATCATATTTTAAAGTATTTAATGTATTTTTCCTTTTTGATAAACTAATTTTTTTTTCGTTTTGAGCCATTTAATCTTCCTTTAAATTGTAAACGATAACCTATAAAATTAGAAAACATTTTAAAAAAACTTTGAAGAATATTATTAATATTTTTTATAAATTTCTTATGTGATTTTTTTCTTTCTAATGTTTGTTTATATAATAAGATATAATATTGATATTTTTAGTATATAATGCATAACTAAAATTATATATCATTTTTTTAACATCTTTATTTATTTATTATTTTTTTTTATAAAACGAAAAATTTTTCCAATATTTTTTTTTAAAATTTTTAAATCATTAATTTTTACATTTTTTATAAAAATTTTAATATTATTTTCTTGAAAATAAGCATTTAAATGATTTAAAATTTTATTATAAGGTAATTTATAAAAATTTTTTGAATTATAGTTATGTCGTATATAAATATAGACATAAATATTTTTTGAAACTTTAACTGTATTTATTTTAATTAATTTTATATTTTTATAATTAAAAATATTTTCAAAATATTTTCTAATTTCTAAATCAAAATGTAATAAATTTGAATATTCATTTTTTTCAACAATCCAACTTGAATGCCAATTTTCTTTTTTATTTAATCGTAAACTAATTGGTATAATTTTTGACCCATAATTATTTATATTATTTTTTTTTTTATATATATGTTTTTTACGTGTATTTATAAATTCACCGAATTTAAAACCTATCATTTTTTCATTTATTTTAAGATTTACAAAGTTTTTCCATTATAAACATTTACAAAATGATCAACATATTCAGGTAAAATTATTAAATTTTTATTATCTATTTTAATCCATTGCTTTTTTTTTAATAAATTAACTTTAAAAAAAGGACCTTTATATTTACTTCTAGACATAATTAAATTATTGAATAATTAATTTTTTTTTTTTTTTTTTTCGTGTTGGTTGACCTTTAGTTTATTCTACCTTGAGGTGTTACAGAAGGTCTACCTCCACTTGTTTTTCCTTCACCACCACCATGTGGGTGATCTACTGGATTTTTAGCAACACCTCTAACAACTGGTCGACGATTTAACCATCTAGAACGTCCTGCCTTACCTAATTTTATTTTTTAAAATTAATATTTGAAACAGTACCTAAAGTGGCATAACAAGTTAATAAATTAATTTTAATTCACCAGAACTTAATCTTATTTTTGCATATTTATCATCAATTTTTTGTATTAATTGTGCTGAAGTACCTGCGCTTCTTATAAATTTACCTTTTGAATTAGGAGTTAAACTTATATTATGAATTAAACTACCTATAGGAATATCTTTTAAAGGTAAAGCATTTCCTATTTTAATTCTGCTTGAGATGAACTTTTTAAATATTGATTAAGTTGTAAACCTTCAGGTGCTAAAATTAAAAAAGATTCTAAATCATTTTTAATATAAGCTATATTTGCAGATCTATTAGGATCATATAATATTTATTAACATAACCTTCAACATTGTTATTAGATCTATTAAAAGTTATTTTTCTATATAAACGTTTATGACCTCCACCTCTATGTCTTACAGTTATTCTACCTTGATTATTCTACCATTAGATCTTTTAAAACCTTTTATTAATTTTTTAATTTTAAATTTTTTACTTAAACTATCTTTTTTTAATAAATTGTATGTCGTTGTGATGGTGTAATGGGATTTATTTTTTTTTCTATCATTTTATATGGTATATAGATATAATCTATTATGTTATATATTTTTAATAAAACAATTTCAGATTCAAAAAGTATTTTATATTCATTAACTGTTTTATATGGTATAAATGAATATCAATCTAAAAAAATTTGTAAAAATATAGGAATTAATCCTCAAATAACTATTAATAAACTTAAAAATAATCATGTAAACCGTTTGATAAATTATATTAATAAAAATATAAAAATCGAACAATTGCTAAAAAAATCAAAAAAAGATAGATTAAATGAACTTTTAGAGATAAAAAGTAATCGTGGAATAAGACAAAGTTTAGGATTACCTGTAAGAGGACAACGTACACATACAAATGCGAAGACTGCTAAAAAAATCAAAAAAATTTTTATTCAAAAACAGTCATCAAATACAAAGAAACGCTCTACTAAGTCTCAAAAAAAAAAAAAAAAAATAAATTATTTTAATAAAAATGATTAAAAAAAAATATAAAAATAAAAATACTTTAATTTTAGGTAATCTTCATGTAAAATGTAGTTTAAAAAACACTCTTTTAAGTTTAACTAAACATAATGGTGAACTTTTAAAACAATGGTCTACTAAATCTCTTAAAAAAACTAAATTTAAAAAAAATACACCATATAATGTTCAATTAATAATATATAAAATTAATAAATTTATTCAAATTAAAAAAAATAAAAAAATTAAATATATATTTTAATGGAACAGGTTTAGGTAGATTCAATGTACTTAAAAATATTAAAAAAATAAAATAAAAATTGGACACGTTTTGATATAACTTCAAGACCTTTTAATGGTTGTAGAGTTAAAAAAATGAAAAGACGTTAAATTTTATTATTGGATAGGTGATCGAGTGGTTTAAGGTGTCAGTCTTGAAAACTGAAGTATTTAACAATACCGTGGGTTCAAATCCCACTCTATCCTTAAAAAGCTAGAGACGGAATCGAACCGTCATTAAAGGATTTGCAGTCCTTTACATTAACCATTATGTTATCTAGCCAATATTAAATAAAATTAAAATTTTATAAAAATATATGAAAAAAAATAAAAAATTCTTTAATTATAAAAACAATATTATTTTAATAAACGGTGCTTTATTAAAAATAACATCTATTAAGTATATTAAAAATTATCAATTAAATTTTAAAATATTTAAAGAAACTAAAAAAGATAAAAATTTAAATACTTTTTCAAATAAAAATAAATTAAATTTTATTAAAAAAATATCTATTTAAAAGAAAATATATAAATAAATATAATTCAAATAAAAAAATAAAAATTAAAATAATTATTAATTGATTTATTATTTCAGGAGGTGATATTATATTACTTATTAATATAAATTTTAAATAAAAAAATTTTCGTAAATTTATTATTGTTTTTATTTTAAAAATATTATTAAAAATTATTAAATAAAATAAAAAAAAATATATAAAAATCAAAAAAAGATAAATAAATGAAATAAAAAAAAAATTAAAATAATTATTAATTTTTGGTTCAAATATATATTAAATAAATAATTATTTGAAAAATTTATATTTAAAAAAAAAAACCAAATATTTGGAATAATTTTTATTAAAATAATATTTATTATTATATAATTTAAAAAAAAAAAAATAATAAATAATTTTATTATTTGAAAATTTTCATATTTAAATAAACCCTTTTTTAAAAAAAACCAAAAAAGAAATAAACTTAATTGAAAAGTAATAAATAATGAAATAAAAAAAGAAATTAATATATTTGTTGTAAAAATTTCTGTTATATTTGTAAATATAAAATATTTTAACATATTTTTATTAATTAATATGTTAATTAATAAAAATATTAATTGATTAGAAAAATAATAAGAAATTATAAAAAGATATAAAAAGGTAAAAAGTATTATAAAAAAATTATATTTTAATTCATATAAATGTAATTGTAAATAAGTTATTATTTTATTTTTTTTCATATATTTTTAAGCCTACTTGGTGAAATTGGTAAACACGATAGATTTAAAATCTGTTCCCTATAGAGGGTTATTGGTTCAAGTCCAATAGTAGGTATAACTTATCAAAGTGGTGAAATTGGTAAACACGTTACACTTAGGATGTAAAGCTTTAAAGCATTAAGGGTTCAAGTCCCTTCTTTGATAAATTCTATAATAATACATTTTAAATAAAATAAAAAAAAAATAAATTGTTTTTTATTTTATTTATATAAAATTAAATTATGATTCAAATACAAACTAAATTAAAAGTAAATGATAACAGTGGTGTAAAAATAGGACAATGTATAAAAATATATAAAAAAAAAACAGGAAAAATTGGTGATACAATATTAATTTCAGCAAAAAGTTTACGTTTAAATCAAAAAAAAAAGTTAAGATAACTAAAGGTGATTTATTTAAGGCTTTAATTATACATACAAAATATCAAAAAAAAAGTACAATAGGTAATATGATAAAATTTGATAAAAATTGTATTATTATATTAAATAATCAAAATAAACCTCTAGGTACTCGTATTTTTGGTCCAATTACTTCTGAATTTAGAAAACAAAAAAATTTTAAAATATTATCATTATCTTCAAATATTTTATAAGTTTTTCAATTAAATATGAATAAAAATTTTAAAAATCATTATCAAAATATTACAACATACGACTTAATAACAAAATTTAATTTTAAAAATGTATACGAAATACCTAAAATTAATAAAATTTGTTTAAATATTGGTTTTAAAAATGCTAATATTGAAAAAAAAAAATTAATAAATATAATAATACTTTTAAAATTAATTACAAATCAAAAACCTATTGTAACTAAATCAAAAAAAAATAATATTTTTTTGAAAATTAAAAAAACTCAATAATTGGTTGTAAAGTAACTTTAAGAAAAAAAAATATTAATATCTTTTTAGAAAAATTATTAATATTTATATTACCAAATATAAATAAAATTAATTTTAATATTAAAAATAAAAATATTTTAAATTTTCAAATTAAAAATGTTTTTAAATTTTTTGAATTAAAAACAGAATTTTTAAGATTTAGAGATATACCTCCAATTGATATATCTATTCATACTAATTCAAAAAAAAATAATGAATTATACGTATTATTAAATTCATTATTTGTTATTAAATAAAAAAAATTTAAATGCAAAAATAGCTCAATGGTAGAGTATAACCTTGCCAAGGTTAATGTTGAGGGTTCGAATCCCTTTTTTTGCTTTTAAACAAAGACATAAATGGACCCAAAGGCAGTTTTTGGTATTTCCAAAAATATTAAAAGGGAATAATATTAGAATTGACATTTATACTTTTTATTTTATTGTGATTATAGATTAATTGGTAAATCCTTTATCTTCCAAGTAAATATTGTGGGTTCGAGTCCCACTAATCACAAAGGGAGAAATGGCTGAGTGGTTAAAAGCGGCAGACTGTAAATTTGTTGAAATAATTTCTACGTAGGTTCAAATCCTACTTTCTCCATTTTTTTATATAATAATTATAATTAAAAAAATATATTCTTTAAGATATAATTTAATCTAAGAATGTTTTATTTTAAATTTCTGTGATTTTTTAAAAATTTATATTAAATTTTAATATAAAAATTAAATAGAGTTTGATCCTGGCTCAGAATAATGCTATTGGTATGCTTAACACATGCAAGTTGAATGTTTTAAAAAACATAGCGAACGGGTGAGTAACGCGTGAATTATCTACCTTTTAATTCAGGATAATTATATTTATAAAAATACTGAATAATTCATAAGTTTTATAACGTTAAAAGATGAGTTTGCGTAAGATTAGGTAGTTGGTAGTTTAAAAGACTACCAAGCCTACTATCTTTAGCTGGTTTGAAAGAATGATCAGCCACATTGGGACTGAGACACGGCCAAACTTTTTTAAGGCAGCAGTGAGGAATTTTGGACAATGAGCGAAAGCTTGATCCAGCAATACCAAGTGAGTGAAGAAGGCTAATTAGGTTGTAAAGCTCTTTCATTAAGGAGGAAAATGACAGTACTTAAAAAAGAAGTTCCGGCTAATACCCGTGCCAGCAGCCGCGGTAATACGGGAGGAGCGAGCATTATTCGGAATGATTAGGCGTAAAGGGTTTGTAGGTGGTTTTTTAAGTTGAAAAAAACAAATTAAAGCTTAACTTTATAAATTTTTTCAAAACTGAAAACTTGAGTATAAATAGAGGATAATGGAATTTCTATTGGAGGGATAAAATATGTTGATAATAGAAGGAAGATCAAAAGCGAAGGCAATTATCTGGGTATATACTGACACTGAGAAACGAAAGCTTGGGTAGCGAACGGGATTAGAGACCCCGGTAGTCCATGCCGTAAACGATGAGTGCTCATATTTAGAATTTTTAGATATCAAGCTAACGCGTTAAGCACTCCGCCTGAAAAGTATAATCGCAAGATTGAAATTCAAAGGAATTGACGGGAGTCTACACAAGCGGTGGAGCATGTGGTTTAATTCGATAATACGCGCAGAACCTTACCAACTCTTGCTAATTAAATTAAAAAATTAAATTTAATTTAAACAGGCGTTGCATGGCTGTCGTCAGCTCGTGTTGTGAAATGTTTGGTTAAATCCTTTAACGAGCGCAACCCCTATTATTAGTTGCTACTTTATTATAAAAATAAAGGCACTCTAATAAAAATGTCAATGATAGGTTGAAGGAAGGTAGGGATGACGTCAAGTCTTCATGGCCCTTATGAGTGGGCTACACACGTGCTACAATGATAATTACAATGAGAGGCAATAATGATTAAAAATTGGAGCAAATCTTTAAAGATTATCTTAGTTCGGATTATGGGCTGCAACTCGCCCATATGAAGTTGGAATCGCTAGTAATCGCAGAACAGCATGCTGCGGTGAATATGTTACTAGACTTTGTACACACCGCCGTCACATCCAGGAAGTTAATTATTTTTAAAATAATTTTTAATTAATTAGTTTTAATGTAAAAATTATATAATTAATATAATTTATATTAATAATTATTTTATTAAATGTTCTTAAAAAGTAATTAGTAACTTTGATGAAGTCGTAACAAGGTAGTCGTAGGGGAACCTGTGGCTGGAAGAGCTCTTTAACATTCTTAAATTAAATTATATTTTAATTATTTAAAACCAAAATAATAAAAATTTTAATATCAATAAATTATAAAAAAAAAAATTAAAAAGGGAAAATAGTTTAATTGGTAAAATAATAGTCTCCAAAATTATTGTTATTGGTTCAAGTCCAATTTTTCCTGTTAATTTATATTAGTATTAAATTTTATTATAATATATATATATAAACTTAATTGTTTAAGTATATTTAAAATATACTTCAAATTTTACTATGAAATTATTACAAAAATTTAGTCAATATTTATTACAAATTTTACCTATTATAAATTATACTATTTATAAAAATGAATTATGTATAAATGTTCCTTCTAATAAAATAATTCCTATACTTTTTTTTTAAAAAATCATACAAATAGTCAGTTTAAATTATTATCAGATATTTGTGCAGTTGATTATATCAATAAAAAAAAACGTTTTGAAATTGTTTATAATTTATTAAGTATACGTTTTAATAATCGTTTAAAAGTTAAAATATCAATAAATGAATTACAACCAGTAGATTCAATTGTTAATATTTATGAAAATGCTAATTGGGCTGAAAGAGAAGTTTGGGATATGTTTGGAATTTTTTTTTTTAATCATCCTGATTTAAGAAGAATTTTAACAGATTATGGTTTTGAAGGTCATCCTTTAAGAAAAGATTTCCCTTTAAGTGGATTTTTAGAAGTATATTATAATGAATTAAAAAAAAGAGTTGTTTATGAACCTATAAATTTATCTCAACAATACAGATTATTTGAATTTAATAGTCCTTGGAATAAAAAAATACATTAATTTATTTTAAAATAATATTTGTTTTTAGGTTTAATTCTATTTCATTTAAATGAGATGGAATCAAAAATCTTTATTTGCAGTTCTTAATAATCATTTAATAGATTATCCGACACCTATTAATTTTAATTATTTTTACGGATTTGGTGTTTTAGCTGGATTAATGTTAGTTATACAAATATTAACAGGTATTTTTTTAGCAATGCATTATACACCACATATTGATTTAGCTTTTAATAGCGTAGAACATATTATGAGAGATGTTAATAATGGTTGGTTAATTAGATATGCACATGCTAATGGTGCTTCATTTTTTTTTATAGTTGTTTATGTACATATTTTTAGAGGTTTATATTATGGTTCATATATAACCCCAAGAGAAAAAGTATGGTGTTCAGGTGTTATTATTTTTATTTTAATGATGGCTACTGCTTTTATGGGTTATGTTTTACCATGGGGACAAATGAGTTTTTGGGGGTGCTACCGTTATTACTAATTTATTTTCAGCAATACCTTTTATTGGTAAAGATATTGTTGATTGGTTATGGGGTGGTTTTGCTGTTGATAATCCAACTTTAAATCGTTTTTTTAGTTTACATTTTACTTTTCCTTTTGTAATTGCAGGTGCAGTTATTATACATTTAGCTTTATTACATGAAGTAGGATCAAATAATCCTTTAGGTTTAACAATAAAAACAGAAAATATCCCTTTTTATCCTTATTTTTATACTAAAGATCTTTTTGGTGTAATGGGTTTATTATTAGTTTTTTTTATTTTTGTTTTTTATTACCCAAATACATTAGGTCATCCAGATAATTATATTGAAGCAAATCCAATGAAAACACCTTTACATATTGTACCAGAATGGTATTTTTTACCTTTTTATGCAATTTTAAGATCTATTCCAAATAAGATTGGTGGTGTTATTGCAATGTTTGGTTCTTTAATTGTAATGTTAACTATACCTTTTACTAATTCTTCTGAAATTAGAAGTACAGCTTTTAGACCTATATTTAAAGTATGTTATTGGTTATTAGTTGTTGCTTTCTTTATTTTAGGTTGGATAGGACAAATGCCTGTAGAATACCCTTATACAGAAATAGGTATTGTTAGCATGATTTATATTTTTTTTTCTTTATAGTAATTATACCTTTTTTAGGTAAATTTGAATCTTTTTTAATTCGTTATAAAGTAAAAAATTAATTTTAAATATAAATTTATAAAATAATTTAATTTATTTTATAAATTTAATAATTAAATATAATTATATATTTTTATTAAAAAAAAATGAGAGATTATTTATTAGATTTATGGGATTTTTCTGAAAAAATAGAAAAAATCACTATTATTTTTTCAAAAAAATATCGATGATAATAATTTAGATTCTTTATTAGATAGAGAATCTTATACAAATGAAATTCAAAATATTATAAAAGAGTATTCTATTTATATAGAAGAATTTGAAAATGATGAAAATTTTTCTCAAAAAATTAAAAAGAATTTGGTTCAGAAATTTATAAACAATTTAAAAAAAAATATTCTAATGTTTTAGCTGATCATAAAATTATAAAAGAAAAATTTAAAAAAAAAATAGATACTACAGAAGATAGTTTTATTTATGGATTTGGTGAAGATAAAAAATTATCACCAAATGATACATTTGCAATGGGCTTTGATCATACTGGAAATAATTTTGAATAGGATTTGGTTCAGAACCTTGTTTTGATTATTCTGATAGTTATATTTTAAGTTCTAAACAATTATTAGATTTTTTAGAACAACAAGTAGATAATATTGGATATATATTATCTACTTTAATATAAACTAAAATATTAATATATATTAAATAAATAAATAACTAATTAATTAGTTATTTATTTTTTAATAAAATTATTATTTATTTTGATATTTTTTTACCATTCTAAGGCATCACTACACCAAATATAAATAAAACCAACAATTAATTCAACTAAAAATTCTATCATTGTCCAAAAGCCAAATGAAAAATTTGAACTTAAAGTTAAAACCCAAGGAAAAACAAAAACAGCTTCTAAATCAAAAATAATAAAAAGAATTGCAACTAAATAAAATTTTACATCAAAAACTTTTCTAGCATCATCATAAGGATTAAAACCACATTCATAAGCTGTTAATTTTTCTAAATCATCTTTTTGTTTAACTAATATAAAAGATAAATTAAAAATTAAAATTGATAAAAATAAACTTAAAAGTAAAAATACGAAAATATTTGAATAATTTAATAACATAATTTTTTTTTTTTTTTTATAAAACGGAAAAAACGGGACTCGAACCCGCGACCAATAACGTGACAAGCTATTACTCTAACCAACTGAGCTACTTTTCCTTTTATATTTATTTATATATAATTAATTTAATGTAAATTTATAGCATCATTAATATAAATACAAGTTAATATAGTAAAAACATAAGCTTGTATCATAGCTACACCTATTTCTAAACCTATTAAAAATACTAATAACATTAAAGGAATAAAATGTGCTAAAAATATTAAACTATTTACACTTAACATTGTCCATGCAAAACCTGCAATAATTTTTAATAATGTGTGACCTGCCATCATATTGGCAAAAAGTCGAACTGGTAAACTTATTACACGAAATATATATGAAATTAATTCAATAGGAACTAATAAAGGAACTAAAGCTATACTAGAACCACTTGGTAATAATAAATTTAAAAAATTTATTTTATGTTTTTTAATACCAATTAAATTAAAACCAATATAGATAGTTAAAGCTAATGTAAAAGTAATTATTAAATGACTTGTTAATGTAAAACTATAAGGTACTAAACCTATTAAATTACATAAAAGTAAAAAAAAAAAAATTACAAAAATTAAAGATACAAATTGTTTATTATCTTTACCACCTATATTTGCATAAGTTAATTCTAAAGTTGCAGTAAATACTGATTCAAAAATTTGTTGAAAATTTGTTGGAACAAATTTGGTTTTTATACTAATGTAAATATATACAAATAAAAAACCGATTATTGTTATTAAAGACGCGTTAGAAAACACAAAAGGTATTTGAAAAATAGGTAAAATTTCAAATTGTTCAAAAGGACTTGTTAAAAACATATATTAATTACCTCCCCACCAGTAAACTGATACAAATAAAAATAACCAAACAACATCTACAAAATGCCAATACCAAGCTGCAGCTTCAAAACCAAAATGATGTTGTTTTGTAAAATGATGATTAATTAATCTTATAGTACTTACTAAAATAAATATAGTACCTACAATAACATGAAAACCATGAAAACCTGTTAATAAATAAAAAGTAGAACCATAAATACCATCTGAAATACTAAAGCTACTTTCAATATATTCATAAGCTTGAATCATTGTGAAAATAAATGCTAAAGAAATTGTTAATACTAAACTTAATATAGCATTTTTTCTATCACCATAAACAATTGAATAATGTGCCCAAGTAATAGTAGCGCCTGAAGATAATAAAATTATAGTATTTAATAAAGGAATACCCCAAGCATTAACTGTTTCAATACCTAATGGAGGCCATAAAGAACCAATTTCAGGTGTAGGAGCTAAAGCTGAATGAAAAAAAGCCCAAAAAAAACTAATGAAAAAAGATAATTCTGTACCTATAAATAATAATACACCTTTTCTTAAACCCATTTGTACTTGTTTAGTGTGATTACCTTCGTATACAGCTTCTCTTACTATATCACGAAACCAAGTATACATTGTTAAAGCAACAATTAAAAAACCTGTTAAAGTTAAAATATTACTACCACTATATCCATGTAAATACATAACAAAACCAAAAGTTAAGAAAAAAAGTCCAAATGAAATAACAAAAGGCCATGGACTTGCATCTACTAAATGATATGGATGTTGTATTGTTGTTTTATTTTCAGTTATTTTTTTAAAAAATAATAAATCATTTTTAAATTTATTTATTTTTGTAATATCAGTTGTTGTTTCAATTTTTAAATTTTTTTTATTAATATAATAATAATTTTTCATAAAATTTTAAATTTATAAAATATAAATATTTTTTAATAATTAATTATTTAATTATAAATAATATTACTTAAATAATATTATTTTTTTAATTATTTAATATTAAAAAAAATAATATTAATATATTTAATATTAAAAAATTAAAAATTTATATTAAATTTTAATTTTTTAATATCTTTATAATATTGTTTTTTTGTGTTAATTGTTTTACTTTTATTTTTAGATGTTTGAATAATTTCATTAGTTATGTTTTTTAAATTTGAATTTAATAATAACCATGATATTGATTTTTTAATTTGTTTATCTTCATTTAAAAAAATTAAAAAATAAGCATCTTTTTTTTTTTTACTTTTTTTTTTATTTGGAATACTTATTGCTTTTAATTTTGGTAATAAATTTTTTATACATTTTATTAAAATAAAAATAGGTTTTTGTTTTGTATTTTTTTTTAAATTAATTAAAATATTTTTAAAAATATATTCTGAATTGGTTTTTTTACCTTTTTTTAATAATATATTTGTAAATATTTTTTTAATTTTAAACTCTTCGTAATTTAGTTCCATATTTTGATCTTGAAGTTTTTCTTTTTAATATACCTAATAAATCATATTTACCTCTAACAATATGATATTTAACACCAGGTAAATCTTTCACTCTACCACCTCTAACTAATACAATAGAATGTTCTTGTAAACTATGTCCTATACCAGGTATATATGAAATAACTGTATATCTACTACTTAATCTAACTTTAGCAACTTTACGTAAAGCTGAGTTAGGTTTTTTAGGTGTTGTTGTATATACTTTTAAACAAATACCTTTACGTTGAGGACATTTTTTTAATGCAGGACTTTTATTTATTTTTTTTTTTTCTAAACGTTTTTGTTTTTGTAAAAATAATTGATTTATTGTTGACATAAAAAATTAAAATGAATAATAACGGATTTGAACCGCTAACATTTTCGGTGTAAACGAAATACTCTACCAATTGAGCTAATTATTCTATGGGCCTAAGTAGACTTGAACTACTGACTTTACACTTATCAGGCGTATACTCTAACCAACTGAGTTATAGGCCCTTTTGAAGTAAAAGGATTCGAACCTTTGATTATCCGCACCAAAAACGGAGGCCTTACCACTTGGCTATACTTCAATTTAAATTAATTAATAAAATATTTATTAAATAAAAGTTTATGCTTAGAAAGATTCGAACTTTCATTTTATAGATCCGCAATCTAACGCTTTATCCATTAAGCTATAAGCATTTTATTTTTATTTTTAATTATTTTAATTTTAATTATATAATTTTCATTTAAAATTTTTTTTACAAGTATTAAAAAATTTAATAATTGAAAAATATTTTTAAAATTTATATCTATTTTTTGTATATAATTTTTATAAATAAAATGTTCACGAGATTTTTTATTTACATGTGGTGATTTTAATAATGTAAATATTTTATTTTTATTTTTTATTTTAAATATACCATTTATTTGGATATTTTTAAAATTATTTTTTTTTTTTAATTTTAATAAATTTTTTTTAATATTATTAATTTTTTTTATTGATTTAAAAGTTATTCTTAAAATATACATTTTTTATATTATAATAAAAATTGTCTGGAGGTGGATTTGAACCACCGACACAAAGATTTTCAGTCTTTTACTCTAACCAACTGAGCTATCCAGACTTAAATATTATATTAATAAAAATAAATAAATTTTATTTAAATAAGATAATATAATATTTGGAAATATAAATAAAAATAAAATAAATTGAGTATTTAACAATAATACAATACTTTGAGTTTTATTTATTTGTGAAACATATAATTTTCTTGAAATTTTTTCAAAATATATAATTTTTATTATTTTTAAATAATAAAATGAACTTATAACACTTATAATTATACCAAAAAAAACTAAACTAAAGTAGTTATTTTTAATGGCTGAAAAAAATATAAATAATTTTGAAAAAAAACCAGCTAAAGGTGGTATACCTGCCAATGAAAATATATTTATAACAATAATAGCACCAATTAATTTATTAATAGAAGAAATATTTGATAAATCTGTTAAATATTTTATAGGTTTATGATTAATATTTAATGAAATATATGAAGTCCAAAGATTAATACTTGTTATTATATAAATTATTATATATAATAAAATAAAAGGAATATTATTTAATAAATTTGATGTAAATCCTATAAGGATAAAACCTACGTGACTTATTGAACTATAAGCTAATAATCTTTTTATTTTTTTTTGTTGTAATGCAGATAATGCACCTATTAACATTGAAAAAAAAGATACTATATAAAAAAAAATTTCAAAAAAAAATGAAATATTAAAAAATATATCAAAAAAAAAACGAATTAAAATACCAATAAAAGCTATTTTAGGTACAATTGCAAAAAAACTTGAAACATTATTGGGCGCACCTTCATAAACATCAGGTAACCAAAAATGAAAAGGTACGGCACCAATTTTAAATAAAATACCTGCAATAATAAAAATTAATGAATATACTATTCCTAATAATAAATCAGTATTTTTTAAAAAATCAACATTTGATAAAAATAAAAAAATGGTATTAAAATTTAATGAACCTATAATTACATATAAAATAGAACAACCAAAAAGAATAAAACCAGAAGCAATAGATCCTAATATAAAATATTTTAATGCTGCTTCAACTGATATTATTGATTTTTTTTGAGAAGCTGTTAATATATAAAAACTTAAACTTTGTAATTCTATAGCTAAATATAATGTAATAAAATGATTTGATGATATTAAAATCATTAAACCTAATAAAGATATTAGCATTAAAATATTTATTTCATATGAATTAATTTTTTGTTGAATAATATATTTTTGCTGTGTAAAAAAACAAATTATTGTTGATAATATTAAAATAATTTTAATAAATTGAGTAAAATTATTTATAATTAGCACTCCATTCATTACATTATTTGAAATATTATTTATATTAAAAGTTAGAACTAAAAGAATTAATAATAAATATATTATTATAGAATTTATATTTTTAGTGATCAAAATTTTTTCATAATTTTGATTATTTTTATAAAAAACTCCGAATAATAATAAAATTAATAAAACAGTAGTTAAAAAAAATTCTGGAATAAGAATTTCAAAATTGTTATTAAAAATTTCTTGTAAAATCATAATATTATTTATATAAAAAATAAATAAATATTTCAAAAATATTTATCTACTATATATGCTATATATTTATAAATTTTTTAATTTATAAATATTCTTATTGTTTTTTTAAAAAAAAAAAAAATGGCTTTAAAAAAAATTAAAAATTTTTCTATAAATTTTGGTCCACAGCATCCAGCAGCTCATGGTGTTTTAAGACTTATTTTAGAATTAAATGGTGAAGTAGTTAAAAAAGCTGATTCACATATAGGTTTATTACATAGAGGTACTGAAAAATTAATTGAATATAAAAATTATTTACAAGCATTACCTTATTTTGATCGATTAGATTATGTTTCTATGATGTGTCAAGAACATGCTTATGTATTAGCAATTGAAAAATTATTAAATTGCGATGTTCCTTTAAGAGCTCAATATATTCGAGTTCTTTTTTCTGAAATAACACGTTTATTAAATCATTTATTAGCTGTGTGTTGTCATGCATTAGATGTAGGGGCTATGACACCTTATTTTTGGGGATTTGAAGAACGTGAAAAACTTATGGAATTTTATGAAAGAGTTTCAGGAGCACGTATGCATGCAGCATATTTTAGACCTGGAGGTGTTCATCAAGATTTACCTAAAGGTTTATTAAATGATATATTTATTTTTTGTGATCAATTTAATACCCGTTTAGATGAAATTGAAGAAATGTTAACAAATAATCGTATTTGGAAACAAAGATTAGTTGATATAGGTATTGTTACAGCAAAAGAAGCTTTAAATCGTGGTTTTAGTGGTGTTATGTTAAGAGGTTCTGGAATAGCTTGGGATTTAAGAAAAACGCAACCTTATGAAGTTTACGATAAATTAGATTTTGAGATTCCTGTAGGTACTAATGGAGACTGTTATGATAGATATTTAATTAGAATTGAAGAAATGAGACAATCTATTAAAATAATCCATCAAGTTATAAATGAAATACCTGAAGGACCTATTAAATTAGATGATAAAAAAATTACAAGTCCAAATAGGATTCAATTAAAAAATTCAATGGAATCTTTAATACATCATTTTAAATATTATTCTGAAAATATTACAGTAAATAATGGTGAAACTTATACAATGATTGAAGCTCCTAAAGGTGAATATGGTGTTTTTTTAGTATCTAATGGTACAAATAAACCTTATAGATGTAAAATTAAATCTCCAGGATTTGTTCATTTACAAGCTTTAGATTTTATTGCTAAAAATCATATGATTGCAGATGTTGTAACTATTATGGTACACTTGATGTTGTTTTTGGAGAAATCGATAGATAATTTCAAAATATTTTATGAAAAATAATTTATTTAAAAAATATAAATTAAATCAATTACAAAATATAAAACAAAATTATAAATATATTTATATTTTTCGTTATTATGATATGAATATTAACGAAATAATATCAATAAAAAAAAAATTAAAAAAATTAAATTATAAATCATTAATTTTAAAACAAAATTTAATAACTAAATATTTTCCTAATATTAGAAGTCAAAATTCTGTTTTAATTATTTATGGTAATGATGATAATTTAAATTTGATTAAAGATCTTTTTATTTTTAAAAAAATTGAATTAATTTATTTAAAAACAGAAAAAAATATTTATTCAAATCTAAAAATTAAAAAATTAATTTCAAATAATACAATACCTTTAAATAGTTTAATTATTAAACCTTTTTTAAATTTTTTATATTATTTAAGAAAAATTTAAAAAAGGCGAATATAACTTAAAGGTAGAGTGTTAGATTGTGGGTCTAAGTGTTATGGGTTCAAATCCCATTATTCGCCCTTTTTTCAAAATAACTCTTTATTTATTATATACTATTATTTATTTATTTATTATGTTTTTTAATAAATTTATATTAATAATTTTACTTATTTTACCTTTAATATCAATATTTATATTGTTTTTTATAAAAAATGATAAATTAGTTAAAAATTTTAGTATTTTTATGTCATTTTTTATTTTCATAGTTTCGTTACCTTTGTGGATATTATTTGATAAATCTACTTCTAATTTTCAATATTTATTTAAAATGGAATGGATTAGTCAATTTAATATTAATTTTTATTTAGGTGTTGATGGTATATCACTTTTCTTTATAATTTTAACAACTTTTTTAATACCAATTTGTATGTTAATTAGTTATGAAATTGTAACAAAAAATGTAAAAGAATATTTTATTTTATATTTTCTTTTAGAATTTTGTTTAATAATTTCTTTTAGTGTATTAGATTTATTAATCTTTTATATATTTTTTGAAAGTGTTTTAATACCAATGTTTTTAATTATAGGTATTTGGGGTTCAAGAGAACGTAAAATTAAAGCTTCTTATTTATTTTTTATGTATACACTTGCAGGTTCTTTATTTATGTTTATTGCTATAATACATTTATTTTTAACTGTAGGTACAACAGATTATCAAATATTATATTACAGTAATTTTAATTTTTCATATGAAAAATTATATTGGTTAGCTTTTTTTTTATCTTTTGCAGTTAAACTTCCAATGTTACCATTTCATGTTTGGTTACCAGAAGCTCACGTTGAAGCTCCAACAGCTGGTTCAGTTTTATTAGCAGGTATTTTACTTAAATTAGGTTCATACGGTATGGTTCGTTTTTTAATACCTTTATTTCCTAAAGCTAGTATATATTTTACTCCTTATGTATTAGTTTTATGTTTAATATCGGTAATTTACGCATCATTAACTGCAATTAGACAAACCGATTTAAAACGTATTATAGCTTATGCATCAGTAGCTCACATGAATTTTATTGTTTTAGGTATTTTTTTCTTTAACTATACAAGGTTTAGAAGGTAGTATTATACAAATGATAAGTCACGGTTTAGTTTCTAGCGGTTTATTCTTTTCTATAGGTTGTTTATATGATAGGTATCATACACGTTTTATTAATTATTATGGTGGATTAGCACATACTATGCCTTTATTTTGTATAGCTTTATTTATATATGTTTTAGCAAATATGTCAATTCCAGGTTCAAGTAGCTTTGTTGGAGAAATCTTAATTTTAACTGGTGTTTTTGAAGATAATACAACAACAGCTATTTTTGCAACTATTGGTATGTTTTTAGGAGGTATATATTCATTAATGTTTTATAATAGAATTTGTTATGGAAATATTCAAAATATTTATTTAAAAATTTATTATGATTTAACTTATCGTGAATTTTAATCCATTTAATTTTAATTATAAATATTTTTTTATTAGGATTATATCCTAAAATTTTTGAAAGTTGTATGCATGAAAGTGTAACTAAAATTTTAGTGCATATAGATTTTTCTTATTTTTATTAAAAATATTTTTTATATTTTTAATAAAAGCCCTTTTAGTCTAGTGGTTAGGACATTGCCTTTTCACGGCAAAAACACGAGTTCAATTCTCGTAAAGGGTATAAATATTAAATATATTTAAATTTAATATATTTAATAAATATGATAATTTAATAACCTTTTAATGGCTATTGAATTATCATATATACTAGAATCAAATATTAAAAAATATAAAGATGAAAAAAGTTTACAAGAAACAGGTATTGTTCTTTCTATGAGTGATGGTATTGCAAGATGTTACGGTTTAACTAAAATCCAAGCAGGTGAAATGGTTGAATTTAACAATGGTGCAATTAAAGGTATGGCTTTAAATTTAGAACCTGATGTTGTTGGTGTTGTTGTTTTTAGTAATGATAGAGATATTCAAGAAGGTAATTTTGTAAGAAGAACAGGTTCAATTGTTAGTGTTCCTGTAGGTATTGAATTATTAGGTCGTGTAGTTGATGCTTTAGGTCAAGCTATTGATGGTAAAGGACCTATTAATACAAAAACAGAAAGCAGAGTAGAAATTAAAGCTCCAGGTATTATGCCTAGACAAAGTGTTAAAGAACCTGTACAAACAGGTTTAAAAGCTGTAGATAGTTTAATTCCTATTGGTAGAGGTCAAAGAGAATTAATTATTGGTGATAGACAAACAGGAAAAACTTCTATTGCTATTGATACTATTATTAACCAAAGAGAACCTCATTTAAGAAAAGTGCTGATAATCAAATTTATTGTATTTATGTAGGTGTTGGTCAAAAAAGATCTACTATTGCTGAATTAACTAAAACTTTAGAAGAAAAAAATGCATTATTTTATTCTATTATTGTTGCAGCCACTGCTTCAGATTCAGCTCCTTTACAATTTTTAGCTCCTTATACTGGTTGTGCTTTAGGTGAATTTTTCCGAGATAATGGTAAACATGCTGTTATTTTTTATGATGATTTATCTAAACAAGCTGTAGCTTATAGACAAATGTCTTTATTATTAAGAAGACCTCCAGGTAGAGAAGCTTATCCAGGTGACGTATTTTATTTACACTCTAGATTATTAGAAAGAGCTGCTAAAATGAATAATAAAATTGGTGGTGGTTCTTTAACAGCATTACCTGTAATTGAAACACAAGCTGGTGACGTTTCTGCATATATACCAACAAATGTTATTTCAATTACTGATGGTCAAATTTTCTTAGAAACTGAATTATTTAACCAAGGTCAAAGACCAGCTATTAGTGTAGGTTTATCAGTAAGCCGTGTTGGTTCTTCTGCTCAAATTAAAGCTATGAAACAAATAGCAGGTACTATGAAATTAGAGTTAGCACAATTTAGAGAAGTACAAGCTTTTGCACAATTTGGTTCTGATTTAGATGCTACTACTCAGCAACAATTACATAGAGGTGTAAGATTAACTGAAATGTTAAAACAAGGTTTAAATGTACCTTTATCTGTAGAAGATCAAATTATAATTATTTTCTTAGGTGTTAGAGGTTTTTTAGATAAAATTTCAGTAGATAAAATTTCAATTTTTGAAGATAAATGGTTATCTTTTATTAAAAATAATCATTCTGATATTTTAAATGAAATTTTAACTAAAAAAGAAATTTCTAAAGAATTAAACCAAAAAATAACATTATTAGCAACTGATTTTACTAATAATTTTTTAAATAAAATTTAATAAAATATTTATTAAATTTTATTATACTATATATTACTATAATATAGATTTATAAAATTATTTAATTTTTAAAATTATTTTGTTTTAGTATATATTTTTCTTAAAAATATTTAAAAATTTTATTTTTATATATTTTTAAGTAAATAATTTATTTTTGTTTATATTAAAAATTAAAAATTAAAATAAAAATTATTATGACAATAACAAATTTTTTAAAAAATCAATTTACTTTTTTAGATATGGCTGAACCTTGGCAAATAGGTTTTCAAGACCCTGCAACTCCTGTTATGGAAGGTATTATAAATTTTTATCATGATATAATGTTTTTTTTAGTTATTATAACAGTTTTTGTTTGCTGGATGTTATTTAGAGTTATTTATCTTTTTGATGAAAAAAAAATAAAGTTCCTTCAACCGTTATACATGGAGCTACTATTGAAATTATTTGGACAACAATTCCAGCTTTAATTTTATTAACAGTAGCAATTCCTTCTTTTGCTTTATTATATTCAATGGATGAAGTTATTGATCCTATTATTACAGTAAAAGTTATAGGTAGTCAATGGTATTGGAGTTATGAATATTCTGATAATTTAGAATTTTCTGATGAACCTTTAATTTTTGATAGTTATATGGTACAAGAAGACGATTAGAAATAGGTCAATTAAGAGTATTAGAAGTTGATAATCGTGTAGTTGTTCCTACTAATAGTCATATTAGAGTTCTTATAACATCATCAGATGTTTTACATTCTTGGGCAATACCTTCTTTAGGTATTAAATTAGATGCTTGTCCTGGTCGTTTAAATCAAACTTCTATGTTTATTAAAAGAGAAGGTGTATTTTATGGTCAATGTAGTGAAATTTGTGGAGTAAATCACGGTTTTATGCTATTGTTGTTGAAGCAGTTTCATTAGAAGATTATTTAACTTGGTTAAAAAATAAAATTAATTTTGATTTAAATGTATAATTAAATTATTTTATGTTTTTTAAAGTAATAAGTATAGTAATAATAATATTATTATTATTTTCAGATATAAAAAATATTAAAAATAAAATAAAACAATTTTTTAAAGAAAAATTATAATTAAAAAAACCATTGCTTTTTTTAATTAATTTTACAAAAATAATTTTTAATTTAAAAATTTAAAAAAAAAAAAAATGATTTTACAAAATATAAAAAAATGGTCAACAAGATGGCTTTTTTCAACAAATCATAAAGATATCGGTACTTTATATTTAATTTTTGGTGCTTTTTCAGGTATAGTTGCAACAACTATGTCTGTTTTAATTAGAATAGAATTATCACAACCAGGTAATCAAATATTTATGGGAAATCATCAATTATATAATGTTATGGTTACAGCACACGGATTATTAATGTTATCTTTGTTGTTATGCCTATATTAGTTGGTGGTTTTGGTAATTGGTTTGTGCCTTTAATGTTAGGTGCACCTGATATGGCTTTTCCTCGTTTAAATAATATTAGTTTTTGGTTATTACCTCCATCATTATTATTATTAGTATCTTCTGCATTGGTAGAATCTGGTGCTGGTACAGGTTGGACAGCTTATCCACCATTATCTAGTGTAGCTGCACACTCTGGACCTTCAGTAGATTTAGCTATTTTTAGTTTACATTTATCAGGTATTTCTTCATTATTAGGTGCTATTAATTTTATCGCAACTATATTTAATATGAGAGCTCCTGGTTTAAGTATGCATAGAATGCCTTTATTTGTTTGGTCAATATTAATTACAGCTTTTCTTTTAGTATTAACTTTACCTGTATTTTCTGGTGCTATAACAATGTTATTAACTGATAGAAATTTTAATACATCTTTTTATGATCCAGCAGGAGGGGGTGATCCAGTTTTATTTCAACATTTATTTTGGTTTTTTGGACATCCAGAAGTTTATGTTTTAATTTTACCTGCTTTTGGTATTGTTAGTCAAGTTAGTGCTACTTTTGCTAGAAAAAATGTATTTGGTTATTTAGGTATGGTTTATGCAATGTTATCTATAGGTTTATTAGGTTGTATTGTTTGGGCACACCATATGTATACAGTAGGTTTAGATGTTGATACTAGAGCATATTTTACAGCAGCTACTATGATTATTGCTGTTCCTACAGGTATTAAAATATTTAGTTGGTTAGCTACATTATGGGGTGGTTCTTTAAAATTTGAAACACCATTATTATTTGTTTTAGGTTTTATCTTATTATTCGTTATTGGTGGTGTTACTGGTGTAATGATGGCTAATTCTGGTTTAGATATTGCTATTCATGATACTTATTTTATTGTAGCACATTTCCATTATGTATTATCTATGGGTGCACTTTTTGGTATTTTTGCAGGTTTTTATTATTGGATTGGTAAAATTTCAGGTCGTCAATATCCTGAAATTTTAGGTCAAATACATTTTTGGTTATTTTTCATAGGTGTAAATTTAACTTTCTTTCCAATGCACTTTTTAGGATTAGCAGGTATGCCTAGAAGAATTCCCGATTTTCCAGATGCTATGAGTGGTTGGAATGCCGTAAGTAGTTTTGGTTCATTTGTTTCTTTTTTTTCAGCTATATTTTTCTTTTATATAGTTTATGAAACTTTAATAATGGTAAAAAAATATCAAAATAAATAATAATTTTATTAAAAAATAAATAACTAATTAATTAGTTATTTATTTATTTAATATATATTAATATTTTAGTTTATATTAAAGTAGATAATATATATCCAATATTATCTACTTGTTGTTCTAAAAAATCTAATAATTGTTTAGAACTTAAAATATAACTATCAGAATAATCAAAACAAGGTTCTGAACCAAATCCTATTTCAAAATTATTTCCAGTATGATCAAAGCCCATTGCAAATGTATCATTTGGTGATAATTTTTTATCTTCACCAAATCCATAAATAAAACTATCTTCTGTAGTATCTATTTTTTTTTTAAATTTTTCTTTTATAATTTTATGATCAGCTAAAACATTAGAATATTTTTTTTTAAATTGTTTATAAATTTCTGAACCAAATTCTTTTTTAATTTTTTGAGAAAATTTTCATCATTTTCAAATTCTTCTATATAAATAGAATACTCTTTTATAATATTTTGAATTTCATTTGTATAAGATTCTCTATCTAATAAAGAATCTAAATTATTATCATCGATATTTTTTTGAAAAAATAATAGTGATTTTTCTATTTTTTCAGAAAAATCCCATAAATCTAATAAATAATCTCTCATTTTTTTTTAATAAAAATATATAATTATATTTAATTATTAAATTTATAAAATAAATTAAATTATTTTATAAATTTATATTTAAAATTAATTTTTTACTTTATAACGAATTAAAAAAGATTCAAATTTACCTAAAAAAGGTATAATTACTATAAAGAAAAAAAAATAATAAATCATGCTAACAATACCTATTTCTGTATAAGGGTATTCTACAGGCATTTGTCCTATCCAACCTAAAATAAAGAAAGCAACAACTAATAACCAATAACATACTTTAAATATAGGTCTAAAAGCTGTACTTCTAATTTCAGAAGAATTAGTAAAAGGTATAGTTAACATTACAATTAAAGAACCAAACATTGCAATAACACCACCAATCTTATTTGGAATAGATCTTAAAATTGCATAAAAAGGTAAAAAATACCATTCTGGTACAATATGTAAAGGTGTTTTCATTGGATTTGCTTCAATATAATTATCTGGATGACCTAATGTATTTGGGTAATAAAAAACAAAATAAAAAAAACTAATAATAAACCCATTACACCAAAAAGATCTTTAGTATAAAAATAAGGATAAAAAGGGATATTTTCTGTTTTTATTGTTAAACCTAAAGGATTATTTGATCCTACTTCATGTAATAAAGCTAAATGTATAATAACTGCACCTGCAATTACAAAAGGAAAAGTAAAATGTAAACTAAAAAAACGATTTAAAGTTGGATTATCAACAGCAAAACCACCCCATAACCAATCAACAATATCTTTACCAATAAAAGGTATTGCTGAAAATAAATTAGTAATAACGGTAGCACCCCAAAAACTCATTTGTCCCCATGGTAAAAACATAACCCATAAAAGCAGTAGCCATCATTAAAATAAAAATAATAACACCTGAACACCATACTTTTTCTCTTGGGGTTATATATGAACCATAATATAAACCTCTAAAAATATGTACATAAACAACTATAAAAAAAATGAAGCACCATTAGCATGTGCATATCTAATTAACCAACCATTATTAACATCTCTCATAATATGTTCTACGCTATTAAAAGCTAAATCAATATGTGGTGTATAATGCATTGCTAAAAAAATACCTGTTAATATTTGTATAACTAACATTAATCCAGCTAAAACACCAAATCCGTAAAAATAATTAAAATTAATAGGTGTCGGATAATCTATTAAATGATTATTAAGAACTGCAAATAAAGATTTTTGATTCCATCTCATTTAAATGAAATAGAATTAAACCTAAAAACAAATATTATTTTAAAATAAATTAATGTATTTTTTTATTCCAAGGACTATTAAATTCAAATAATCTGTATTGTTGAGATAAATTTATAGGTTCATAAACAACTCTTTTTTTTAATTCATTATAATATACTTCTAAAAATCCACTTAAAGGGAAATCTTTTCTTAAAGGATGACCTTCAAAACCATAATCTGTTAAAATTCTTCTTAAATCAGGATGATTAAAAAAAAAATTCCAAACATATCCCAAACTTCTCTTTCAGCCCAATTAGCATTTTCATAAATATTAACAATTGAATCTACTGGTTGTAATTCATTTATTGATATTTTAACTTTTAAACGATTATTAAAACGTATACTTAATAAATTATAAACAATTTCAAAACGTTTTTTTTTATTGATATAATCAACTGCACAAATATCTGATAATAATTTAAACTGACTATTTGTATGATTTTTTAAAAAAAAAAAGTATAGGAATTATTTTATTAGAAGGAACATTTATACATAATTCATTTTTATAAATAGTATAATTTATAATAGGTAAAATTTGTAATAAATATTGACTAAATTTTTGTAATAATTTCATAGTAAAATTTGAAGTATATTTTAAATATACTTAAACAATTAAGTTTATATATATATATTATAATAAAATTTAATACTAATATAAATTAACAGGAAAAATTGGACTTGAACCAATAACAATAATTTTGGAGACTATTATTTTACCAATTAAACTATTTTCCCTTTTTAATTTTTTTTTTTATAATTTATTGATATTAAAATTTTTATTATTTTGGTTTTAAATAATTAAAATATAATTTAATTTAAGAATGTTAAAGAGCTCTTCCAGCCACAGGTTCCCCTACGACTACCTTGTTACGACTTCATCAAAGTTACTAATTACTTTTTAAGAACATTTAATAAAATAATTATTAATATAAATTATATTAATTATATAATTTTTACATTAAAACTAATTAATTAAAAATTATTTTAAAAATAATTAACTTCCTGGATGTGACGGGCGGTGTGTACAAAGTCTAGTAACATATTCACCGCAGCATGCTGTTCTGCGATTACTAGCGATTCCAACTTCATATGGGCGAGTTGCAGCCCATAATCCGAACTAAGATAATCTTTAAAGATTTGCTCCAATTTTTAATCATTATTGCCTCTCATTGTAATTATCATTGTAGCACGTGTGTAGCCCAACTCATAAGGGCCATGAAGACTTGACGTCATCCCTACCTTCCTTCAACCTATCATTGACATTTTTATTAGAGTGCCTTTATTTTTATAATAAAGTAGCAACTAATAATAGGGGTTGCGCTCGTTAAAGGATTTAACCAAACATTTCACAACACGAGCTGACGACAGCCATGCAACGCCTGTTTAAATTAAATTTAATTTTTTAATTTAATTAGCAAGAGTTGGTAAGGTTCTGCGCGTATTATCGAATTAAACCACATGCTCCACCGCTTGTGTAGACTCCCGTCAATTCCTTTGAATTTCAATCTTGCGATTATACTTTTCAGGCGGAGTGCTTAACGCGTTAGCTTGATATCTAAAAATTCTAAATATGAGCACTCATCGTTTACGGCATGGACTACCGGGGTCTCTAATCCCGTTCGCTACCCAAGCTTTCGTTTCTCAGTGTCAGTATATACCCAGATAATTGCCTTCGCTTTTGATCTTCCTTCTATTATCAACATATTTTATCCCTCCAATAGAAATTCCATTATCCTCTATTTATACTCAAGTTTTTCAGTTTTGAAAAAATTTATAAAGTTAAGCTTTAATTTGTTTTTTTCAACTTAAAAAACCACCTACAAACCCTTTACGCCTAATCATTCCGAATAATGCTCGCTCCTCCCGTATTACCGCGGCTGCTGGCACGGGTATTAGCCGGAACTTCTTTTTTAAGTACTGTCATTTTCCTCCTTAATGAAAGAGCTTTACAACCTAATTAGCCTTCTTCACTCACTTGGTATTGCTGGATCAAGCTTTCGCTCATTGTCCAAAATTCCTCACTGCTGCCTTTAAAAAAGTTTGGGCCGTGTCTCAGTCCCAATGTGGCTGATCATTCTTTCAAACCAGCTAAAGATAGTAGGCTTGGTAGTCTTTTAAACTACCAACTACCTAATCTTACGCAAACTCATCTTTTAACGTTATAAAACTTTATGAATTATTCAGTATTTTTATAAATATAATTATCCTGAATTAAAAGGTAGATAATTCACGCGTTACTCACCCGTTCGCTATGTTTTTTAAAAACATTCAACTTGCATGTGTTAAGCATACCAATAGCATTTATTCTGAGCCAGGATCAAACTCTATTTAATTTTTATATTAAAATTTAATATAAATTTTTAAAAAATCACAGAAAATTTAAAATAAAACATTCTTAGATTAAATTATATCTTAAAGAATATATTTTTTTAATTATAATTATTATATAAAAAAATGGAGAAAGTAGGATTTGAACCTACGTAGAAATTATTTCAACAAATTTACAGTCTGCCGCTTTTTAACCACTCAGCCATTTCTCCCTTTGTGATTAGTGGGACTCGAACCCACAATATTTACTTGGAAGATAAAGGATTTACCAATTAATCTATAATCACAATAAAATAAAAAGTATAAATGTCAATTCTAATATTATTCCCTTTTAATATTTTTGGAAATACCAAAAACTGCCTTTGGGTCCATTTATGTCTTTGTTTAAAAGCAAAAAAAGGGATTCGAACCCTCAACATTAACCTTGGCAAGGTTATACTCTACCATTGAGCTATTTTTGCATTTAAATTTTTTTTATTTAATAACAAATAATGAATTTAATAATACGTATAATTCATTATTTTTTTTTGAATTAGTATGAATAGATATATCAATTGGAGGTATATCTCTAAATCTTAAAAATTCTGTTTTTAATTCAAAAAAATTTAAAACATTTTTAATTTGAAAATTTAAAATATTTTTATTTTTAATATTAAAATTAATTTTATTTATATTTGGTAATATAAATATTAATAATTTTTCTAAAAAGATATTAATATTTTTTTTCTTAAAGTTACTTTACAACCAATTATTGAGTTTTTTTTAATTTTCAAAAAAATATTATTTTTTTTTGATTTAGTTACAATAGGTTTTGATTTGTAATTAATTTTAAAAGTATTATTATATTTATTAATTTTTTTTTTTCAATATTAGCATTTTTAAAACCAATATTTAAACAAATTTTATTAATTTTAGGTATTTCGTATACATTTTTAAAATTAAATTTTGTTATTAAGTCGTATGTTGTAATATTTTGATAATGATTTTTAAAATTTTTATTCATATTTAATTGAAAAAACTTATAAAATATTTTGAAGATAATGATAATATTTTAAAATTTTTTTGTTTTCTAAATTCAGAAGTAATTGGACCAAAAATACGAGTACCTAGAGGTTTATTTTGATTATTTAATATAATAATACAATTTTTATCAAATTTTATCATATTACCTATTGTACTTTTTTTTTGATATTTTGTATGTATAATTAAAGCCTTAAATAAATCACCTTTAGTTATCTTAACTTTTTTTTTTTGATTTAAACGTAAACTTTTTGCTGAAATTAATATTGTATCACCAATTTTTTCCTGTTTTTTTTTTATATATTTTTATACATTGTCCTATTTTTACACCACTGTTATCATTTACTTTTAATTTAGTTTGTATTTGAATCATAATTTAATTTTATATAAATAAAATAAAAAACAATTTATTTTTTTTTTATTTTATTTAAAATGTATTATTATAGAATTTATCAAAGAAGGGACTTGAACCCTTAATGCTTTAAAGCTTTACATCCTAAGTGTAACGTGTTTACCAATTTCACCACTTTGATAAGTTATACCTACTATTGGACTTGAACCAATAACCCTCTATAGGGAACAGATTTTAAATCTATCGTGTTTACCAATTTCACCAAGTAGGCTTAAAAATATATGAAAAAAAAATAAAATAATAACTTATTTACAATTACATTTATATGAATTAAAATATAATTTTTTTATAATACTTTTTACCTTTTTATATCTTTTTATAATTTCTTATTATTTTTCTAATCAATTAATATTTTTATTAATTAACATATTAATTAATAAAAATATGTTAAAATATTTTATATTTACAAATATAACAGAAATTTTTACAACAAATATATTAATTTCTTTTTTTATTTCATTATTTATTACTTTTCAATTAAGTTTATTTCTTTTTTGGTTTTTTTTAAAAAAGGGTTTATTTAAATATGAAAATTTTCAAATAATAAAATTATTTATTATTTTTTTTTTTTTAAATTATATAATAATAAATATTATTTTAATAAAAATTATTCCAAATATTTGGTTTTTTTTTTTTAAATATAAATTTTTCAAATAATTATTTATTTAATATATATTTTGAACCAAAAATTAATAATTATTTTAATTTTTTTTTTATTTCATTTATTTATCTTTTTTTGATTTTTATATATTTTTTTTTATTTTATTTAATAATTTTTAATAATATTTTTAAAATAAAAACAATAATAAATTTACGAAAATTTTTTTATTTAAAATTTATATTAATAAGTAATATAATATCACCTCCTGAAATAATAAATCAATTAATAATTATTTTAATTTTTATTTTTTTATTTGAATTATATTTATTTATATATTTTCTTTTAAATAGATATTTTTTTAATAAAATTTAATTTATTTTTATTTGAAAAAGTATTTAAATTTTTATCTTTTTTAGTTTCTTTAAATATTTTAAAATTTAATTGATAATTTTTAATATACTTAATAGATGTTATTTTTTAATAAAGCACCGTTTATTAAAATAATATTGTTTTTATAATTAAAGAATTTTTTATTTTTTTTCATATATTTTTATAAAATTTTAATTTTATTTAATATTGGCTAGATAACATAATGGTTAATGTAAAGGACTGCAAATCCTTTAATGACGGTTCGATTCCGTCTCTAGCTTTTTAAGGATAGAGTGGGATTTGAACCCACGGTATTGTTAAATACTTCAGTTTTCAAGACTGACACCTTAAACCACTCGATCACCTATCCAATAATAAAATTTAACGTCTTTTCATTTTTTTAACTCTACAACCATTAAAAGGTCTTGAAGTTATATCAAAAACGTGTCCAATTTTTATTTTATTTTTTTTAATATTTTTAAGTACATTGAATCTACCTAAACCTGTTCCATTAAAATATATATTTAATTTTTTTATTTTTTTAATTTGAATAAATTTATTAATTTTATATATTATTAATTGAACATTATATGGTGTATTTTTTTTAAATTTAGTTTTTTTAAGAGATTTAGTAGACCATTGTTTTAAAAGTTCACCATTATGTTTAGTTAAACTTAAAAGAGTGTTTTTTAAACTACATTTTACATGAAGATTACCTAAAATTAAAGTATTTTTATTTTTATATTTTTTTTTAATCATTTTTTATTTAAAATAATTTATTTTTTTTTTTTTTTTTGAGACTTAGTAGAGCGTTTCTTTGTATTTGATGACTGTTTTTGAATAAAAATTTTTTTGATTTTTTTAGCAGTCTTCGCATTTGTATGTGTACGTTGTCCTCTTACAGGTAATCCTAAACTTTGTCTTATTCCACGATTACTTTTTATCTCTAAAAGTTCATTTAATCTATCTTTTTTTGATTTTTTTAGCAATTGTTCGATTTTTATATTTTTATTAATATAATTTATCAAACGGTTTACATGATTATTTTTAAGTTTATTAATAGTTATTTGAGGATTAATTCCTATATTTTTACAAATTTTTTTAGATTGATATTCATTTATACCATATAAAACAGTTAATGAATATAAAATACTTTTTGAATCTGAAATTGTTTTATTAAAAATATATAACATAATAGATTATATCTATATACCATATAAAATGATAGAAAAAAAAATAAATCCCATTACACCATCACAACGACATACAATTTTATTAAAAAAGATAGTTTAAGTAAAAAAATTAAAATTAAAAAATTAATAAAAGGTTTTAAAAGATCTAATGGTAGAAATAATCAAGGTAGAATAACTGTAAGACATAGAGGTGGAGGTCATAAACGTTTATATAGAAAAATAACTTTTAATAGATCTAATAACAATGTTGAAGGTTATGTTAATAAAATATTATATGATCCTAATAGATCTGCAAATATAGCTTATATTAAAAATGATTTAGAATCTTTTTTAATTTTAGCACCTGAAGGTTTACAACTTAATCAATATTTAAAAAGTTCATCTCAAGCAGAATTAAAAATAGGAAATGCTTTACCTTTAAAAGATATTCCTATAGGTAGTTTAATTCATAATATAAGTTTAACTCCTAATTCAAAAGGTAAATTTATAAGAAGCGCAGGTACTTCAGCACAATTAATACAAAAAATTGATGATAAATATGCAAAAATAAGATTAAGTTCTGGTGAATTAAAATTAATTTTATTAACTTGTTATGCCACTTTAGGTACTGTTTCAAATATTAATTTTAAAAAAATAAATTAGGTAAGGCAGGGACGTTCTAGATGGTTAAATCGTCGACCAGTTGTTAGAGGTGTTGCTAAAAATCCAGTAGATCACCCACATGGTGGTGGTGAAGGAAAAACAAGTGGAGGTAGACCTTCTGTAACACCTCAAGGTAGAATAACTAAAGGTCAACCAACACGAAAAAAAAAAAAAAAAAAATTAATTATTCAATAATTTAATTATGTCTAGAAGTAATATAAAGGTCCTTTTTTTAAAGTTAATTTATTAAAAAAAAAAGCAATGGATTAAAATAGATAATAAAAATTTAATAATTTTAACCTGAATATGTTGATCATTTTGTAAATGTTTATAATGGAAAAACTTTTGTAAATCTTAAATAAATGAAAAAATGATAGGTTTTAAATTCGGTGAATTTATAAATACACGTAAAAAACATATATATAAAAAAAAAAAATAATATAAATAATTATGGGTCAAAAAATTATACCAATTAGTTTACGATTAAATAAAAAGAAAATTGGCATTCAAGTTGGATTGTTGAAAAAAATGAATATTCAAATTTATTACATTTTGATTTAGAAATTAGAAAATATTTTGAAAATATTTTTAATTATAAAAATATAAAATTAATTAAAATAAATACAGTTAAAGTTTCAAAAAAATATTTATGTCTATATTTATATACGACATAACTATAATTCAAAAAATTTTATAAATTACCTTATAATAAAATTTTAAATCATTTAAATGCTTATTTTCAAGAAAATAATATTAAAATTTTTATAAAAAATGTAAAAATTAATGATTTAAAAATTTTAAAAAAAAATATTGGAAAAATTTTCGTTTTATAAAAAAAAAATAATAAAATAAATAAAGATGTTAAAAAAATGATATATAATTTTAGTTATGCATTATATACTAAAAATATCAATATTATATCTTATTATATAAAACAAACATTAGAAAGAAAAAAATCACATAAGAAATTTATAAAAAATATTAATAATATTCTTCAAAGTTTTTTTAAAATGTTTTCTAATTTTATAGGTTATCGTTTACAATTTAAAGGAAGATTAAATGGCTCAAAACGAAAAAAAAAATTAGTTTATCAAAAAGGAAAAATACCATTAAATACTTTAAAATATGATATTAAATACCATTTGAATGAATTTAAAACACCTTCAGGTATTTGTAGTATTAAATTATGGATTTTTTAAAAAAAAATTAAATTTATGTTATTTCCTAAAAAAACAAAATATAAAAAACAATTTAAAGGTAAACTTGTAGGTAAAACAACAAAAGGTAATCAAATAGTTTTTGGTAAATATGCTATTAAAGTTTTAGAAGAAGCTAGATTAACTGCTAGACAAATAGAAGCAACAAGACGAATTATTGTTAGAAAAATGAAACGATTAGGATTTTTATGGATACGTGTTTTTCCAGATATTCCTGTTACTTCAAAACCAACAGAAAACCGTATGGGTAAAGGAAAAGGTGCTGTTTCTTTTTGGGTTGCTAAAGTAAAAAAAGGACAAATTTTATATGAAATTAGTGGTATTTCATTAGAAAATGCTAAAAAAGTATTAAAAGCGGGTTCTAATAAATTACCTGTTAAAACAAAATTTATTTATAAATAAAAGGCTTATAGTTTAATTGGTTAGAGCATACCGCTCATAACGGTGTAGTTGTAGGTTCAAGTCCTACTAGGCCTATATATTTAATAATAACTTATTATTTAAATGCAAAAATTAAAAAACAAAAAATTAATAAATTATTAAAATTATCAACAATTTTTAAAAAATAATTATTTAAAAACAAATCAATTAAATTCAAAAAAAATATTATTTGAAAACCAAATTTTATTTAAAAATTTAGATTCAAATATTTTAGAATTAAATAATTATGAAAACGTTTATTTGCCTCATACTGTTTTAAATTTTAAAAATATTTATACTATTCAAAATAAATACGAAAATCAAATTTTATTTAATTTTAATTTAAATTATGATATAATTTATAATTTTAATAAGATAATTTTAAAAAATACTTTATTAAAAAATAATAATAAAATAAAAGGACGAATAACTGGTGGAAATAATAAAAAAGTTTTAATTTTAATTTTAGGTATTATTTTTTCAATGAATCCTATTAATTTAAATAGTTTAATAAATAATAAAAAAACTTTTTATTTAAATAAATTAAATAAAAATTTTAAATTTAAAAATAAAAAAAAATTTTATATTTCTAAAAAAATAAAACCAAAACAATTAATAAATAGTTATAAATTAAGATATATAAATTTTAAAATAAATATAATTTTAAATTCTAAATTTAAACAAAAAAAAATACTTTCTAGAATTTCTTATATACAAGATATTATTAAAAATCAAAAACAAAAAAAAAAAAATAAAAAAAGTGCTCTTTCTAGAAAATTAAATGTATATGAAATAAAACAAAAAAAAAAATAAATATGCCACAATTTGATCAATTTTCATTTTTTAATCAAGTTTCATGGTTTCTTTTTTTATTTTTAAATTTTATTTTTTTATTACTTATTTTTTTTTACCAAAATTTGTTATAATATAAAATTTAGAAAAAAAAAAATAATATTCGATAATAAAAAAAAAAATCAAATTAATTTTGAAAAAAATAATATTATTTTTTTTGTTAATAATTCTTATAAAACTTTTTGTTCTAATTTTGAATTATTTATAACTAAAAAATTATCTATTTATCAAAATAATCAAAATATTAAAATTAAAGAAAACCTTTATTAAATAATATTTTAAAAGAAAAAATTAATGTTTTTTTAAATCAAAAATTTTTATTATTTAAAAAAGTATTTATAAATATAATAATTTTTTTTAATAAGTGTATAGCTCAGCTGGTAGAGCACCGGACTTTTAATCGATGGTCTTGGGTTCGAATCCCAATACACTTATAAGGGGATATATTTCAATTGGTAGAAAGTATGTTTTGCAAATATAAGGTTATCGGTTCGAATCCGATTATCTCCACTTTATAAATTATATTAAAATAATTTTATGCAAAAAAAAATAAAAAAAAATATAAAACAACGTTATTTATTTAAAAATTTAGAAAAAAAAAGACTAGTTTTAAAAATTATTTCGAAAAATTTAATATTCAAAAAAATTTAAGATATAAAATTCAACAAAAATGGTTTTTTTTTTAATCAAAAATTCATCAATTACTCGTATAAAAAATTTATGTGTATTAACAGGACGTACTCGAAGTATTTATCGTTTATTTAAAATGTCTAGAATACAATTACGTAAATTAGCATCTGAAGGATTCTACCAGGTGTTTCAAAATATAGTTGGTAATTTAATATAAATATATGATTATTACAGATACTCTTTCAAATTTATTTTCAAAAATTAAAAACGGTTATTTATCAAAAAAATCGAAAATAACACAACAATATTCAAAACAAAGTATAAATATTTTAAATATTTTAGTTTAAAGGAAGGTTTTATAAAAAGTTATAAAATAAATTCAAATAATCAGTTAGATATATATTTAAAATATAAAAAAAATAAAGCTGTCATAAGTGAAATAACACGTTATCTAAACCTGGTAAACGCTTATATATAAAAAATAAAGATTTATATATAAAAAAAAAAGGTTTTTATATAATATCTACTTCTATAGGTATTTTAACAGATTTACAAGCTAAAAAATTAAATGTTGGTGGCGAATTAATTTGTAAAATCTTTTAGGTAACAAATATGATTAAATTATTAAAAAAAGAAAATCAAAAAAAAATAAAATTTTTTTTAAAAGTGTTTTAGGGAGATATAGATATATTTTTTATAGATAAAACTTTTAAAAATTCCATCAAATATAAAAATTATTATTAAAAATAAAACAAATATATTTTAAAGGTTTATTAGGGGTTATTATCATTAAAATATATAAATGAGATTAATTTTTTTTTAAAAAAAAATAAACTAATATTAAATTTTAATTCAAAAAAAAATAAAAAAAGTATTTTAAATTTATATAATAAATTAATAAAAATAAAATTTAAAGGAATTTCTCAAGGATTTAAATAAAATTTAATTTTAAAAGGAATAGGTTATAAAGCTTCAATTGAAAATAATAATTTTAATATTAAAAGTAGGTTTTAGTCATAATATTAATGTAATTATTCCATCAAATATAAAAGTTATTAATCAAGCTAATAATTTAATTTTTAATAGTAATGATTATATATATTTAACTCAATTTGTAAATTATATTAAAAGTTATAAAAACCTGAACCTATAAAGGAAAAGGTTATTATTAAAAAATGAAAAAATATTTAAAAAAGAAGGAAAAAAAAAGTAAAAAATAATTAATATGGTTAATTAAAAAAAAAAAAAATAATAATAATAATATTTTATTAAATTTATTATTTAAATCAAAAAATATATATGGTGAATCATTAAAAAATACTAATAAAAATGTATTACCTTTTATATATGGTGTAAGACATAATTATACAATTATTAATTTAAAAAGATGTTTCTTTTTTTTAAAACGTGTTTTTAAATTAATACAAAATATATTAAGAAAATAAAGAAAAAAATTTTAATAATAGGTAATTCAAATGATATTAGTTTTTTAATTAATAAAAAATATATAAAAAAAAATGAAAATATTATATTTTTTTAATTCAAGAATGGGTAAATGGTTTGAATTACTAATAAAATAATTAATATGATTTAAATGAAAAAATAAATTTTTTATTTAAAAAAGAGGAAATAAAATTAATATTAATAATTAAAAGGTTCAATTAATGATGATTTTTTAAATAAAGAATTATCAGTTTTAAAAATTCCTACAATATCTATTATAAATACTAATCAAGATATAAAAGATATAAATTATCCAATAGTTACTAATACTAAAAATATTAAATCATTATAGACTTTATGTATTTATTACGTAAATTATTTAATAAATAAATTATATGAATAAATTAAGACCTAGAAATAAAATATGTTTTCAAAATAATGAAAACAAACATGCAAATTTAAAAATATCAAAATTAAATAAAAAAAAATGGAATTTATTTAAAAAAAGATTAAATATAGAAAAGAAATTAAACCTGAAAAAAGAAATAAATTTTTCAAAAAAGATTATTTGAAAAAACAACAATTTAAAAATTTTTATGGTTGTATACCTGAATATCAATTAAAAATTTTATTTAAATTTTTAAAAAAAAAAAATATAAAATAAATACTTTTAAAGAGTTTGGTACTTTTATTAGAAAAGTCGTTTAGATATAAATGTGGTTAGATTAAGATTAGCTAAAACTATTTTTCAAGCAAAACAATTAATTAATCATAAAAAAATTAAAGTAAATAATAAAATTGTAAGTAAACCTAATTTTTTATTAAAAAAAGGTGATGTTATTAGTAAAATAAAAATAATGGTAGAAAAAAAAAAAAATAATTTTAAAAATAAATTTAATAATAATAATAATTTATATTTAAAAAAAAATAATAATCGATTTAAAAAAAATCATAAAAAATTTCAGCAATATTCAAAAAGTAATAAATTTAATAATAATTTATATGTAAAGTTAATTAATTATAATAAAGTAAAAAAAAAAAAAAGAAAAACCTAAATTAACTAATTATTTATATATAAATTTAAAATCAAAAAAAGGTGTTTTTTTTAAAAAACCATCATATAATGATATTTTATATCCTTTTACTTTAAATTTAAAATTAATAAATGAATATTTAAAAAAAAAATAAAAATTTAAAAAAATTAAATGGTTTAAGATGTAAAATAATAAAAGCATTAAGTGGATGCCTTGGCATTAATTCTAAATTTTAGGACGTAAAAAATGCGAAAAGTTATATTTAATATTAAAAATATTTTGAAATATAAATTTCCTAAAGTAAACTTTTTCTTTGTGAAAATTTTAAAAGCAGTGAATTGAAAATATCTAAGTAACTGTTAAAAAATCAAACGAGACTCCGTGAGTAATGACGAGTGAAAATGGATTTAGGTTTATAAAAATTAAAAAAATTATTTGAAAAATTTTAAAAAATTTACTTAAGAAGGTTAAAGTCCTGTAGAATAATTATAATTTTTATATTAGTAAAAAGAGGTATGTGTAATCTTTTTTGAATATTGGGGAACCACCCCTCAAAACCTAGTAAGAATTAATGATCGATAGTGAACAAGTACTGTAAAGGAAAGTGAAAAAGAACTTTTGAGTTTGAAATAATTCTGAAACTTAATGTTAACAATCAATTGGAACTTTTTAAAGTGACAGTGTACCTTTTGCATAATGGGCCCAGCAAGTTTATTTTTATAGCAAGCTTAATTTTATAAAGTAGGCGTAGATAATTCAAGTTTTAAAAAGCTTTATATAGTTATAAAAATAAGACCCGAAACCGAGTGATCTAACCATGACAGATTGAAAAATAGGTAAAAACTGTTTGGAGGATCGAACTCACATATGTGGCAAAATATGGAGATGATTTGTGTTACGGAGTGAAAGGCTAATCAAACTCGGAGATAGTCTGGTTTTCCGCGAAATCTATTGAAGTAGAGCGTTTAAAATCTTTTTTAGGGGTAGAGCACTCATTGAGCTAGGGGTGTAAAAACTTACTGAACTCTAGAAACTCCGAATACGAAAAAAAGTAATTTGAACAGACAGACATTAGGGCGCTAAGGTCTATTGTCAAGAGGGAAACAGCCCAGATTGATCGCTAAGGTCTCTAAATAATATTCTAAGTGAAAAAGGAAGTTAAAAAAATGAATACAATCAGTAGGTAGGCTTGGAAGCAGCCATCCTTTAAAGAAAGCGTATAGCTCACTGGTCTAGTTTTTTTGCGCTAAAATGTATCGAGACTTAAGAAATTTACCGAAGCGGCAAGTTTTATTTTAAAAATAAAACGGTAGCGGAACATTCTGTATGTTAAAAAAGATATGTTGTAAAATATATTGAAGATATCAGAAAAGAAAATGCTGGCATTAGTAACAAAAAATAATGAATAAGAATCATTATCACCGTAAATCTAAGGGTTTTTATGTTAAAATGTATTTCATAAAGGTGAAACGGCCCCTAAGAAAGATTTGACGAAAGCAAATTTTGATGGGATAATTTTTAAATTAAATTTTTTTAAAAAAGTGACAAAAATTTTTATTTTTCAGGAAATAGCTTTTTTTAAAAATAAACCGTACCCTAAACCAACACAGGTAGATAGGTCGAGTAGACTAAGGTGAATGAGAGAACTATATTGAAGGAACTCGGCAAAATGACTTTGTAACTTCGGGATAAAAAGTACCTAATTTAATTATTAGGTGTCACAAAATAGGGGGTTGCGACTGTTTAATAAAAACTTAGGACCTCTGCTAAATGGTAACATGATGTATAGGGTCTGACACCTGCCCGGTGCTGGAAGATTAATAGGAGATGTTTAGCATTGAATGGAAGTCCCAGTAAACGGCGGCCGTAACTCTGACGAGTCCTAAGGGTAGCGAAATTCCTTGTCGGGTAAGTTCCCGACCTGCATGAATGGTGTAACGACATCCCCGCTGTCTCCAATATAGACTCAGTGAATTTGAAATATCCGTGAAGATGCGGATTCTCTATAGTTAGACGGAAAGACCCCGTGAACCTTTACTACATCTTTATATTGTTATTTTATCTAATATGTGTAGCATAAGTGGTAATCTTTGAGGCCTTCACGCTAGTGAATTGCTTAGATAATCTTGAAATACCACTCTTATTAAATAAATAACTAATAATTTTTTAAAAATAGACATTGTATGGTTGGTAGTTTGACTGGGGCGGGTCACCTCCTAAAGAGTAACGGAGGTGTACAAAGGTAAGCTCAAATTGGATTTTAGTATCATTGTAGAGCGTAATGGTAAAAGCTTGCTTGACTGTAAGATAGACATATCAAACAGGGACGAAAGTCGGTCATAGTGATCCGATAATTCTTGTGGAAAGATTATCGCTCAACGGATAAAAGGTACTCCGGGGATAACAGGCTGATGACTCCTAAGAGCTCCTATCGACGGAGTCGTTTGGCACCTCGATGTCGACTCATCACATCCTGGAGCTGGAGAAGGTTCCAAGGGTTCGGCTGTTCGCCGATTAAAGTGGTACGTGAGTTGGGTTTAGAACGTCGTGAGACAGTTTGGTTCCTATCTTCTATAGATATTATGAAAAATGAAAGAATCTAACTCTAGTACGAGAGGACCGAGAAGGGTAAATCTCTGGTGTATCGGTTGTTTTATAAGCATCGGCCGAGTAGCTAAATTTATTTTGGATAATTACTGAAAGCATCTAAGTAAGAAACCATTCTTAAAAATTTTTCAAATGAAAACTGTAAAAGACTATTACATTGATAGGTTTTAAGTGTAAATACTGTAAAGTATGTAGCTAAAAAATACTAAAAGTTTCAAATTTTTATTTAAAATATATTTTTATTTCTTTGTAGCTCAATGGTAGAGCAAATGGCTGTTAACCATTAGGTTGTAGGTTCAAATCCTATCAAAGAAGTTATTATTATATATTTTAGGTCGAATAGCCAAGTCAGGTTTAAGGCAGTAGTTTGCTAAACTATCAGTTAAGTAATTAACTCGTGGGTTCAAATCCCACTTCGACTTATTTAAAGATGATGTAGTTTAATG
This sequence comes from Phytopythium helicoides, assembly GCA_024867545.1. Classification (NCBI taxonomy): domain Eukaryota; phylum Oomycota; class Peronosporomycetes; order Pythiales; family Pythiaceae; genus Phytopythium; species Phytopythium helicoides. Next base: position 39,822 of record JANFNE010000091.1, read on the forward strand.
GTGGAACGTGGGAATCATAATCCTAAAGTTGTAGGTTCAAGTCCTACCATCATTATTTTTTCTTAACGGAAGGTAGCATAGTATGGTTTAATGCATCTGTTTTTGGGAACAGAAGATCAAAGGTTCGAATCCTTTTCTTCCGAAATTATTATTATTATAAAAAAATATAATTACATATTAATATGTAATTATATTTTTTATAATAATAATATCTTTATAAAATTATATATTATAGAAATAAAAATAAATAAAAAAATATTTATTTTTATGTAATCCTTATTATACTATGTTATTATTATCTATTATATTTTTACCTTTATTAGGCTCAATAGCAGCCGGTTTTTTTGGTTTTTATATAGGACGTCAAGGTTCTGTAGTAATAACCACTTAAACAACTTTTTAAGTTTTAGTTTTTCATTAATAATTTTTTATTATTCAATTACTTTTGAATATGAATATATTATATATTTAGCTACTTGGATAAATAGTGGTTTAGTTAACTGTAATTGGAGCTTTTTATTTGATAGTTTAACAATGGTTATGTTAATTGTTGTTACAAGTATTTCAACTTTAGTTCATTTATATTCTTCACAATATATGGCACATGATCCGCATCTTTCAAGATTTATGTCATACTATCTTTATTTACTTTTTTATGATAATTTTAGTAACTGGAGATAATTTTATGCAAATGTTTGTAGGTTGGGAAGGTGTAGTTTTTGTTCTTTTTTATTAATTAATTTTTTGGTTACACGATTACAAAGCAAATAAAGCTGCAATAAAAGCTATGTAGTTAATAGAATTAGTGATTTAATTTTATTATTAGGTATTTTAACTATTTTTTATTACTATAAGAACAATTGAATATTTAGTACATTTGCTGCTATTTCTATTGTTAAAGATTTTAATTTTATATTTTTTAATTATAGTTTTAAGTATTATTGATGTAACTTGTATTTTAATTTTCATAGGTTGCTATGGGTACATCTGCTCAAATTTTTTTTACATTATGGTTACCTGAGCTATGGAAGGACCAACACCTGTTTCTGCATTAATACATGCGGCTACCATGGTACAGCTGGTGTATATTTAACTGCAAGAAGTTCTCCTATTTTTTGAATATTCTGTATTTTCTTTAAAAGTAGTAACAATTATAGGTGCTTCTACGGCTTTTTTTGCAAGTACTGTAGTTTAGTTCAGAATGATTTTAAAAAAATAGTTGCATATTCTACATGTAGTCAATTAGGTTATATGTTTTTTGCTTGTGGTTTATCAAATTATCCTTTAGCTATTTTTCACTTATCAAATCATGCTTATTTTAAAGCTTTATTATTTTTATGTTCTGGTGCCGTTATTCATGCTATGGGTGATGAACAAGATATTAGAAAAATGGGTGGATTAAGACGTATATTACCTTATACTTATGTTATGTTTTTAATAGGTTCATTATCTTAATGGGTTTTCCTTTTTTAACAGGTTTTTATTCAAAGATTTAATATTAAGAAGTAGCTTTTGCTAGTTTTTAAGTGAAGACAGGTCATTTTTGCTTATTGGTTAGGTACTATAGGTGCTTTTTACAGCATTTTATTCAACACGTTTATTATTTTTTGCTTTTTTAAGTGAAACAAATGCTTATAAAAATGTAATAAAACATGCACATGATGTTCCTTTAGAAATGGGGTTTACCTCTTGGTTATTAGCTTTTGGTAGTATTTTTATTGGTTATTTATCAAAAGATATGTTTGTAGGTTTAGGTTCTAATTTTTTGGAATAATTCTATATATATAAAGTCCAGTAAATAATCAGATGATTGATGCTGAATTTTTACCTACTTTTTTTTAAATTATTACCAGTTATTTTAAGTTTTGGAGGTTTATATTAGTGCTTTTTATTTATATTTTTTAAATTTAAATTTTTATATGAATTGAAAAATTTCAAAATATGGTTTATATTTTTATAATTTTTTAAATAGAAATATGGTATTTTGATAAAATTTATTATGAATTTGTAAATCAATATATTTTAAAAATTGGGTATAATTATACTTATAAAATGATTGATAAAGGTTTAATTGAGATGTGTGGTCCTTATGGTTTAGTTGCTTTTTTTTCTTTTTTAAGTCAAAAAGTAATATTAATTCAAACAGGTTATATTTATCATTATTCTTTATTGATTTTAATTAGTACTATTTTTTTAATTAATGTAGTATTTTTTTCTATATTATTTTATTTTAATTTTGTAACTATTTTATTATTCTTTTTTATTTTAATTATTTTAAAATAAAAAAAATAATAAAATATATTGTTTAAGATAAAATTATCAAAAATTTAATTTTTATGAATTTTGAAACAATATTTTTCTTTTTTTTTTTCAAGTATAGCTTTAACTTCAGCTATATTTGTAATATATTCTACAAATACAATATATTCTGCATTTTTTTTAATATTAGTTTTTGTAAATTCAACAGGGTTATTATTAATATCAGAAGTTGAATTTATATCTATAATGTTAATTATTATTTATGTAGGCGCTATTACTGTTTTATTTTTATTTGTTATTATGATGTTAGATATTAATGTATTAATTGATAAAAATAAAAATAGTAATAATTTTGGTTATCTTCCAATTATTTTTTTAATAAGTTTTATTTTTTTTTAGAAACTTTTTTAAATGTTTAGTAAAATTTTTACTTACATATTATCATATAATTGATCAATCTTTTTTTAAGAATGATTTATTTTATAGACCTTATATAAATTATGTTGATAGTATAACAAATATTGAAACAATTGGACAAATTTTATATAGTTATTATGCGTTTTTTTTTTTTAGCATCAGGTATTATATTATTAATAGCTTTAATTGGAGCTGTTTTTTTAACTAAAAAAGAAAAAAAAAAAACAAAATTTTTTAACTAAAAATATATATAAACAATTATCTAGAGATTCATTGAAAGCTATTTTCAATGTTAAAAATAAAAATTAAAACGACCTTAACTTAATTGGTAGAGTATTAGCCTTCTAAGCTTTAAAATCTTGGTTCAAGTCCAAGAGGTTGTAAAAATATTATAAATAAAAAAAATTTTATATTATCTGAAATTATTTTAAATTCATGTTATTAAAATAAAATTTTATTATAAATACTTTTGAAAAAAGGGAATTATAATTTATATTTATAATATTTTTGTATTTATATGTATTTTATATTTTTTTAATAAAAAATTAATAAATATTTTTTATTTTTTAAGTGAATTAATATAGAGATTGTAAAAATTTTTTAAAAAAATAAATTTATGAAAGAAAAAAATTTTGAAAACATAATAAATCAAATTATAGAAAACTCTAATTTAGATTTAAAAAGTAAAAAAAATTTAATTTTACAAGAATATCAAAATTTAAACAACAACATAAACCAAGATATATTATCTATTTGCAATGCTAATTATGAAACTGATTATGAAAATATAAAAAAAATAACTGATTTTCAATTTTTTTTAATGAAATTAATGGGTTGTATACCTATAAATCCTTTAAATCATATTGTTAGATTTGGGGATGAAAGTACTATTTCAATTGAAAAAAAAATTTTTAAAAAAGTTATAGATGATTCTAATAATAACGGAATAAATTTATCTTCATATAACATGCAAACATCTTTAAAAAATTTTATATTTAATTTAGATATTAATTTTCAAGATAATTTAAAATTTCAAAATATTTCATTTATTTTTTCGTGAAAATCTTAGAGAAAAAATAGTATTATTAGATTTAGAAAAAGATGGTATTAAAGGAAATATTATATTTACGGATTTAGAAAAAATGTTAAATTATGCTGATAATGATTTTTTTTTAGAATCAATAGATTATTTAGAAAATAATTATTATTTTTTTATTTTATTTTCTGTTAGGTTTTATAATATTTTAAATTATATTTTTAAAAGTTATTATTATTATAAATATATATATTTTAATTTTTTAAATTATAATTATTTAATATTATTAAAAAATGTACATATTAAAATATATTTTTAATATTATGATAATTTTTAATTTATTTAAAATATATAAAAATTATAAAGAAAATTTTTATTAAATTTTAAAATAAATAAATATATGGACATATAAAATGAAATTAAATATCAAATAAAATATTTTTTATAGTGTTTAAGATATTATAATTTAATACAAAAAAAAATATAACTCATGTTATTACAATCTGCTAAATTTATAGGTGCTGGTTTAACTACCATTGGATTAGCTGGTGCTGGTGTTGGTATTGGATCAGTTTTTGGTTCTTTAGTTTTAGTATTTCTAGAAATCCTTCTTTACAACAAGAATTAACTAGAACTGCTATTTTAGGTTTCGCATTAACTGAAGCTATTGCTTTATTTGCGTTAATGTTAGCTTTTTTAATTTTATTTGCTTTTTAATCAAATATTATAAATAAAAATTATAATTTTTTTATAATTTTTTATTTAAAAGACGAGATAGAGTAATTGGCAACTTATCAGGCTCATAATCTGAAGATGTAGGTTCGAGTCCTACTCACGTCATTTATAAAAATATTAATAAATAAAATATTAATAATTTATATTAAGTATTGATATGTATATTTACATATATAATATATTATATATGTAAATTATAATGATAATAAATTAATTTTATATATTGAAATATCACCATAAATTTTAAAAAAAACAATCATAATAGCTAACCCTATAGCAGATTCAGCGGCAGCTACTGTTAAAATTAATAATGAAAAAACTTGTCCTATTACATCATCAATAAATACTGAAAAATATATAAAATTTAAGTTTACTGATAATAATAATAATTCAATAGACATTAAAATAATTATAATATTTTGTCTATTTAATATAATACCAAACAACCTAGACAAAATAAAAAAAAATTTATAATAAAATGATTTAATATATTCATAAATTAAACTAACCAATTAAAACTTATTAAAATACTTGCAGTGTATAAAAACCAGCTTAATGTAAAAGGTAAAAAAACTTTCCAACCTAATCGCATTAATTGATCATATCTATATCTAGGTAAAATTGCTCTAGCTAAAACAAATAAAACAACAAAAAAACATACTTTTATACTAAACCAAAAAGATCCAGGTAAAATATCAATTATTTTAATATTAAAAGGAAAAGGTGCTAACCCAGCCACCTTAAGAATAAAAATAGTATTAAACTACTCATTAATAACATATTTGCGTATTCTCCTAAAAAGAATAAAGCAAAACCCATAGCTGAATATTCAACATTATACCCTGAAACTAGTTCTGCTTCTGCTTCAGGTAAATCAAAAGGATGTCTGTTTGTTTCAGCTAGACATGAAATAAAAAAAATTAAAAAAAATTGGAAAAAGAGGTACACAATACCATATAGTTTTTTGTGCTAAAACTATTGAAATTAAATTTAAAGACTTAGCACATACTATTACAGAAAGTATACAAAAAACTTATAGTTAATTCATAAGAAACCATTTGTGCGGTAGATCTTAAAGCACCTAAAAAAGAATATTTTGAATTACTTGACCATCCTGCAATAATAACACCATAAACACCTAAAGATGATACTGCTAATAAATATAATATACCTATATTTAATTCAGTAAAAAACATACCTGAACCTAAAGGTATAACAACCCAACTTAATAAGCTTAAAAAAAAAGCTAATATTGGAGCTAAAATAAATAAAACAACATCTGAATTACTTGGTAAAACAGTTTTCTTTTTACAAATAATTTTAAACCATCTGCTAATGGTTGTAATAATCCAAAAGTACCTACAACGTTTGGTCCTCTTCTTCTTTGAACAGAAGCTAATACTTTACGTTCTACTAAAGTAAAATAAGCAACAGCTATTAATAAAGGTAAAACTAAAATTAAAAATTTTAAAATTGTATAAATCATAATTATTTTTTGTTTTTAAATAATTTATTAGAATTAATCAATATTTTTGAATATTGTTCTAATATATTTGTATAAAAGGAATTTTTTATTAAATTATCTAAAAAATTAATATTTATTTTAAAATTTTTATTATTATAAATAAAATTATTAATAATTTTTAATTTTTTTTTAGATAAGTAAGGTAAAATTTCTTTTATTTTTAAAAAAGATTTTATTTTATTTTTTGATTTTTATTTAAAATAAATTTATAAATATTTTTATAAATTATAAAATCTTTTCTTTGCTCAGTATCTAAATTTAAAATTGATCATTTTTTGAATAAACCCTTCAATATTTATATAGGTTACCTTTTTTTTCTAAAAAAGTTAATCCTGGTAATATTAAATTTGATTTTTGAGCATCTTCTGTAAAATGATGTCCTTGATAAATATAAAATCATTTTTTTTTATTTTTAGTTTATTTTTTAAATTAGTATTAAATAAATAATATAATTCTGAATTATTTTGATAAAAATTATTATTTAATCCTATTTCTAAAAAATTAATTAAAGAAGTTTTTGAATTAAAAAATTAATTTTATTTTTTAAAAAAGAAATATTTTTTAATTTTGATATTAAATTATAACCGTTTTTTTGATTAATAACATTTTCACCAATAATTATTAAAGGGTTTTTCGCTTTTTTTAAATCTTTACAAAAAGAATGTTTTCCTGTAATAATTTTTATTAAAATATCTAAATTCAAACCTAAATGTTGAACAGGATATGTAAAGTCATTTTTATTACCAACATAAGCTACTTTAAAATTACCTTTTTTTAAAACGGTTTATTAAATGTATATTTAAAATAGAACCTTCTTGTCTAATATTACTATTAATTATTAAACATAAATCTGATTCTTCTATTGATTTTAAACTATTATTAAATAAAAAATTAGAAGTTAAATCGGAATTTAATTTTAATTTTTTTTGATCTAAATATTTTTCAAAAAAAATATTATTTATACCTATTTTATTTAAAAATTTTTTTAAAATAAAAATAGATTCTAAATCAACTAAATCACCAACGATAGTTTTAATTTTAGAACCATCTTTTTCTAAAAATTTATTATTAATAATATTTAAAGCTTCAAAACCAAGATATTTTTTGAAATTTATTATTTTCATCTTTAATTAAAGGATATTGAATACGTTTGATATTTTAAACTATCAAAAAAAAATCTAGTTTTATTTGAAATCCATTCTTTATTGATATTAAAATTAGTTTTAGGTAAAATACGTACAATTTCATTATTAAAAATATCTATTTTAATATTAGAACCTATACCATCTAAAATATCAACTCCTTCTTTTTTTTTTAATTCCCATGAACGTGCTTTAAAACTAAAAGGTTTTGAAGTTAATGCACCTACAGGACATAAATCTATTAAATTACCAGAAAATGTCAGAATTAAATATATTAGGATAATAAAAATTAATTTCAGTTTTATTACCTCTACCTGTGGTACCTAAATTGTCTATTCCACAAATTTCATTTGCAAAACGAACACATCTTGTACAATGAATACATCTTGTCATTATAGTTTTAATGAAAGGACCACAATATTTATCTCTACACCTCTTTTTTTATAAAAAAAAATCTACTACGATCAGAACCAAAAATCATTGTTTGATCTTGTAAATCACATTCAGAAGCTTGATCACATATAGGACAATCTAATGGATGATTTATTAATAGAAATTCTAAAACA